>PVKV010010571.1:0-54406 GCA_004027835.1 Alouatta palliata | reverse complement strand
GTTGTTCAACACCCATCTATGAGTGAGAATATGCGGTGTTTGGTTTTCTGTTCCTGTATCAGTTTGCTGAGAATGATGGGAGCCCTCAACTTCTAGAGGGAGGTACCCCGATCTTGACTTTGACAGTGGCTTGGCAGAAGAACGTGTAAAGGAGTGACCTAAGTGGGAAAAGCCTCCAATTCCACAGAGTTCCACCTCCTTAAAAGTTAAAAGTGTATTGGATGCTGAGGCCAACAATTTCAGGTACATACTTTAAGAATCATAATAATTAAAAATAATCAAAAAATATTACAAACTTTAAAAAAGATAGGGTTAATACTATGACCAAGGTATCTGTTAATACTATGACCAAGGTATCTTGGTCAAAGATGATGGATACATTTATAAAGATAAATGTTTCATTCTGTAGCTTTGTATAAGAAACATGCTTTCTTCAAAATTAGAAAATTCCAGCTCACACAGAAACTGGCAAGAAGTGTTTGATGTGTTTGAGTTATTTCTCTTTATTGGGATCAAACGAGCCAAATAATAATGGAGCAATATTTCACTGAAAAGTATTTGTAGTACATTGTGACACGTTAAGATGAATATATAGTTAAGAGCTATAAGATTAAAGGTTCCAAACTGGAATATAGCAATAAATGCGTTCTCATGCAGCACTGGGAAATGTTTGTCAAAGAAAATCATTTTTTTAAGAGTTTTTTTGTTTTTCATTTCCCATTATATTTATTTAAATTTCTCTGATAATTTATTTGTGTTTTATTTTTCCATAAGCAAAGGAAACCATTGAGATGTGCAAGAGACTGATATTCTAGACTGTAGAATGTCTAGGCTACTTATATCCTAGTTAAGACTAGGTAAAAACCATTAACATTTGAATCTCAATATTTAGAGTAATTATATTTCTGCCTTGTAGTGACACTTTCATCATAGTCAAGCTTGCTGTTTTATTGCTGGCATATATTCCCGGAATAAGCCATTTGAAAGAATAAATTGTGTCTTATTTGGGATTATTGGAGTTTGTAGAAATATCTCCTACCTCCTCCCTTATTTCAAAATGTTTCTACTTTCTCCCCGAATAGCTAGTCATACCAACTATAGTCTAGCTGCTGTTTGATCATTTTAAATCACGTGTTACATAAATCCTTTCAGCCACTGACTGTGTCTTTTCAAAAGCATCTTCTCTAAGTCTCAAGGAACATCAGTGAATATTTCCAAAGAGGATATTAGAAAATTCCTTTCCAAGAACTGGGAAGGAGGAGTATCATGCCAGACAGTGCTAGGTACTAATCAAATAGAATTGCCTCTTCTTCCTTTCTAATATTTCCTTGATTTTATTTGTGATAGAAATATTCTATGTACAGAATCTTGAGCAAATAAGGGTATCCATAACATACATTATTTGCCAATGAAAAATAAGCTGGTTGTTTCCCAGATAACATTGCTTCCCTAATATGAAGCGACAGCCTATCTGGCTTTTAGTTCCCTAATTCTTCCTATCTGAAATAGAGACTTAATGCGTGGCACTGCAGCAGCTGTCCTGTGATCCTGAAGCTAAAAGGGACAGATGGCAAAGAGGGAAGAACAGATCGAATGGGAGGAGCCTCTATCTGAGATACTGTCTTTGAGCAACAGCATCATATTTGCACTGTTTACGTTCACACTTATTGGACATGAGAAACATAAACCTCTTAACTGTTGAAAGCGCAGCTCTTTAAGTTTTCTATCACTGGAAAATAAACACAAGCCTAATTGCTAAACATGTGGATTTCCAATTCTAATTTTAAAGACAATCAGTAACCTGTCCACCACCTGAAACAAATATCTGTGAGGCTGGCTAGTGCTTTTTAGCCAGAGCAAGGAGAGATAACCAGCATAGGAACAAACTGTATTTCCACCCACCACAGGGCAAAGACACATGCCTACAGCTGGATGAATTTGAGTTCTCATGGAACCAGCCAGTCTAGGAATAAGAGCTTAATGAGAAGACTGTGAGTTTACCACAAGGGAAAGTTTGTATGGTTTAAGGATATTGGAAGCAGCAGGTGAAGGGTGATTTGTCAGAGGTCAAAAGGAGTGACATCCTTGCCAGGAAACTATAGTTGGAAATTTCTGGGGGATGGGGAGTTTCTCTAAGAAACATCCAAAGGTATAATACCTCTCAGGGATTTGACTGAGCACCCGGACATAGATGCAGTTTAAAATCAAACCAGCCATGCGACTGTTTTTGTTGGTTTGGTTTTGTTTTGCACAAATGCCTCAAAAACCACTAGACTTAACACTGGACAACAGACACTACAGCTAGCACATGGGTCAAGAGTTGGAGAAAGGAAGTGAGAAGCAGCTGACTCCCCACTCTTCATTTTTACAGTCGTCTCATACTAAGCTAGGCTGGAGGTGGGACTGGAGTGTAGCTTTAAAGTGGATGGGCTTTAAAAAAAAACACATATTTTAGCTTCAGGGTTACATGTTCAGGTTTGTTATATAGCTAAACTCGTGTCATGGGGGTTTGTTGTACAGCTTATTTCATCACCCAGGTACTAAGCCTAGTGCCCAATAGTTAATTTTTTTCTGATCCTCTCCCTCGTCCCACACCCTTCACCCTCAAGTAGGCCTCAGTGTCTGCCGTTTCCCTCTTTGTGTCCATGTGTTCTTATCATTTCGCTCCCACTTATACGTGAGAGGTTAACTCTAATATTAAGCTGGACTGAAGTTTTTAATGACATGAAGAAAGAAGCTTCAGTTCTTCCCTAAGAGTGATTAGTAAAACTATGGGATCTGCCTGAAATGTTGCCAGGTGAAAGAGATTTGTTATGACAAGGAAGAAAGCAATGCAAAGAAAGTCATTTGTGGTTTGACCCCTACCTAGCCTGGCTCATTCATTATCACAGTTATATTACATTACAACAAATGTTTATGGTATACAATAGAAAGAAAGGAGTGATATACCTGTATGAATGATTAAATTTTACTATATACGTGCATGTTTAAAATGAAAAATACCCATAAGGCAGAGAATCTAGAACAAATGACTAAAAGCAGAAAGTCTCATACCTTTTCTTAAAATATAAACTGTAAAAGCAAATCTATTTGATAAATGCAGACTTCTCTACTGGTTGTAATCATCTTTATCCCTAGACAGTTTCATGAATCTGAATAATTAGCAGCTATTTATCAGTTCTTCCTAGCCAATAGTAACCACATACACAGTTAAGAATGTTATTATAATTGATATAATCTTGCTAATGTTTACACTTAAATATACACTATGGATAAACAAAATATCAATCAGATGTGAAAAAACAGATTTTTTCTAAAAATTTAATCCTTCTATACAAAAGCAGACTGAATTTATGAAACATTAAGAGGGCATTTTAGGAAAATATTTTAACGTGTTATTTTCTTATTATTTAGAAGCATTTCAAATCATATTGTACTGTTCTCAGAGTAGGAATTGAATATGAACATGTCTGAAATGATAGAAGGTTGAAGGGAATTTTAACTCATGCTGTTCTTAAAATGTTTTCTGATCAAAACTTCCCCAAACAATAGACAGTGGTATTATTATACCACCATTATACCATGGTAAGACCTTTTAGGCTTGGATGGATTGGCCAATCCCCTCTCTTTTCCGTTTTCTAAATCTTCTGTTTCTAATTCACATACGAAATAACCTATTAAAAGTTCAAAATTGTGTGCCATTTCATCTTTGTTGCAAATTAATTAGGTATAATATTAACACTACAATTGAATAGAAAATGAAAATTCATTGAAATTGGTATATTTATTATCTTCAAAGTGTCAACAAATTCATAGTGACTACATGCATAGAAGTTCCCTGTTCAAATATAGATGAGGTGTCTAGAATAGAAATAGACAAGGTTACACTGAGTTTGGGTGGACTTTTAGCATCATGAACTGATCCCTTATTAAGCCGTGCCTAAATTCCCATTATTGTAAATTGGAAAATATCTTAATTATCTATCATACAGAAATTTCATGAATATGGATAATGTACATGAAGATACTTTCAAATTACTTCAAATACATGCAATTATTAATTAATATCATAAATTATGAAAGACTAGTAGTTTATTGGCAGCAAAAATGCTCTAGAAAACATAAAATCTTCTACATTGTTTATCTCAAATTAATAATTTAAAATATTATTCTCTCAACCCAAGAGATATAGACAGTCGGTAGTAAGTATCTGAGATTTTCTGTTTTGTTTTTGTTTTTTATTTCTCCTTTGCAGCATGTTTGGGTCCACATGACTTGTTCTGGCCAAAGCAATGTGAAATAACATGACCTGGCTCAATTCTGTTTTGAGGCAGTTACAAGCCAATCTATTTCATCAGCAATCTGTCTTCCCACCAGTGAGAAACATGGAGGTCTTGTGTTCCAGATATTCTACTAACCAAATGAATGAAAGAAACATTTGAACTGTATAGAGTTTCCATGAGTATAAATTAATCCTTCACTGTGCTTAGCCCTTATATTTTACAGTTTCTTTCTAACTGCAAGATAGCTTAACCTATCTTTATCAATACACACAAAGTCTCAAAATTACTCAGTAGCACTGCATTAAAATTGTTTACAAAACAAACAACAAAAACCTTTTAATCCCTGCATACCAAATGTTTCAGCCACTGTATACCTGTCTCTGGCACCATTCTTTGACATCAACTCTACTGTATTCTTTGTCTATAAGCAAACATGCTATCTTGACTCTGAGCAGATTCACTTTCTCATTCCTGTCCCTAAAGTGATGATCCTCCCATCTTCACAGAGATAATCCAAACAGTTTTCAAATACAATATCATTTGCAATACATGCTAGAAAATCTCTAACAAAAATTAGCAAAAATTAAAATCTATTCAATTAAAAATCTCAGTTATCTCAAAAATGTTAGATTTTCAGAGAATCAAACTTTTCATAGAATCCCAATTCTTTTTTTGAAAGCTCTGTTACTCTGTAATGACCAAATATGCATTTCACCCTTTAAAAGAAAGATTTGTCTTTGTACAAAATGCAGATGACTATAAGCTTTCATTTGTTTGCTCAATTGAATTTCTTCAATAGAGCCATTTAGGATAATGCATGATGAAGCATTTTACATTCACAAAAATTCCTGCCAAAATAAGAAGAGTCTTTGAAGTTAACACTCAATAATTTGTGTGTGTGTGTGTGTGTGTGTGTGTGTGTGTGTGTGTGTATATACACACACTATATATATATATATATATATATATATAGTATACAGAGTAGTAGAGTAGAAACCTACTAAAATCCATAATATTCATTCTAAAATAAAATGAATCAATAAAATACTTAATGGGCACCATCAAGAAGTTAAATAGAGAAACAAAACAATGGATATCCACTGCATGAAATGTTTAGGAGCCAGCCCACCTCGGGAAGAATCCCAGTTCTGCCACTTATTTTTGATATTGCATTGAGCACCTTCATCCAGGCTGCTCACTGTGCCTCATTTTACCTATCTGTAGAGTGGGGAAGATGATGGTCATGAAAATAACAAAAATAATAATAATAATGCCTATTTATAGTAGTGGCTTATGAGAATTAAGCATGGGAAAATATTTAAATCTCTTAGAAAATTGCCAATATGCACTGTTTACAATAGCAAAGACCTGGAACCAACCCAAATGTCCATAGATAATAGACTGGACAAGGAAAATGTGGCACATATATACCATGGAATACTATGCAGCCATAAAAAATGATGAGTTTGTGTCCTTTTTAGGGACATGGATGAATCTGGAAACTATCATTCTCAGCAAACTGACACAAGAACAGAAAATCAAACACCATATGTTCTCAGTCATAGGCGGGTGTTGAACCGTGAGAACACATGGACACAGGGAGGGGAGCATCACACACTGGGGTGTGTTGGGAGGACAAGGGAGGGATAGCAGGTGGGGGGGAGGTTGGGGAGGGATAACATGGGGAGAAATGCCATATGTAGGTGACAGGGGGATGGAGGCAGCAAACCAGATTGCTATGTGTGTACCTATGCAACAATTCTGCATGATCTGCACATGTACCCCAGAACCTAAAGTACAATTTAAAAAAAAAATAAAAAAAAATTGCCAATACTCAAAAAATTGCAAGCACTCAATAAACATGAGCTTGTACTATTGCTGCTACTACTGCTTCTGCTACCATCATTACTTTTCAAGCTACAACTATGTTAGATCTTAGGTGTATATTTCAGGAAATATTACATAATACCTTCCATTTTTTTCCCAAGAGCAATTTTGGGTCCTTTCAAAAATGTGTAAATATTGTACAATATGAGTGAAGAATCTAAACTTATTTTATGAGCAAATGAACAGTTACTACATATTCCAGAGAAAGAAAATGACATAATTTATATGGGTTGTTAACTGTAATTTATTCTTACTGGTTGCCAGTAATTTCTTAGTTTTTCCACTGTCATCTTTACCAAATTTTGAATGCTAATCTGCTATAAAGACTTTACTATGTAACTACTGTAGAAGGTGTTCATATGTTCAATATAAATTATGAAAATATTTAATTCAAATAAAAATACAGTCATTGATTTCTATTCCTGTAATCATTTATTTGTTTGACAAGTGTTATAATTTCCTGCATACATAACTTGAGGAACAAATAACTAATTGTTTTATGGGAATGACATTACCAATGTAGTTCATTTTTAAAGATGTTATGAAAAATTCAACTTTGGTTAAAAGTAAATTTTAAGTATATATATGAAGGGTTTTTAAATAAAACTTTTTATTTTGAAATAATTAGAAATTCCAAGTAGTTGTATGAAACAAAACAGAGAGACATCTTTAACTCTTTACAGTGTCACCCAATAGGAGCATCTTGTAAAACTATTATACAATATAGCAACCAAGATATTGATAGTAATAGAGTCAGGAGAGTATTTCCATCTTAATAAGAATCTCTGATGTTACCTGTTTATAGCCACATCTAATTCCTTCCTATCCTGACCTTAATACTAAGCAAGGAATAAACTGCCCTTCCTTTCTAGAATGTTGTCATTTAGGAGTGTTACATAGTTTGAATCATACAGTATGCAACCTTTTGTGATAGCCTTTTTTACTCAGCATAATTTTACGGAGAGCCATTCAAAGTATTTCATGTATTGTTCCTTTTTATTGCTGAATAGCATTCCATGGTCTGGATATAGCATAGGTTGTTCAACTACTCACCCCTTGAAGTACATCAAGGTTGTTTCCAGGTTGGGGTCTTACAAATAAAACTGCTATAGGCATTTCTGTACAGGTTTTGTATGAACATTAAGTTTTTATTTCTCCAGGAAAATTTCCAGAAGTACAGTTTACTTTTTTAAGGAACTACAAAACTGTTTTTCCAAAGTGACTACGCCATTTTACAAACTAACCAGCAAAGTGTGAGAGACAAAAGTGTCTCCACATCCTTACCAGAATTATATGTGCTTATTGTTTTAACCATTCTGACAGATGTGAAAGAGAAAGATTTGTTAGAGCCTCCCTGGGCCACCCTCCCTCCCTCCTTTCCCTTTCCCTTTCCCTTCTCCATTTCTTTCTTCCTTTCTTTCCTTCTTTCTTTTTCTTCCTTCCTTCCTTCCTTCCTTCTTTCCTTCCTTCCTTCCTTCCTTTCCTTCCTTCCTTCCTTCCTTCCTTCCTTCCTTCCTTCCTTCCTTCCTTTCCTTCCTTTCCTTCCTTCCTTCCTTCCTTTCTTTCTTCCTTTCTTTCTTTCTTTTTCTTTCTTTCTTCCTTTCTTTCTTTCTTTCTTTTTCTTTCTTTCTTTCTTTCTTTCTCTCTCTCTCTCTTTCTTTCTCTCTCTCTCTCTCTCTCTTTCTTTCTTTCTTTCTTTCTTTCTTTCTTTCCTTCTTTCTTTCTTTCTTTCGTCCATTGGCATTTCTGGTTTGCTAACATCTTCAACTGAAAGTTTGGGATTTATGAGGAATATAGAAAACTCTGTATACTGAGTCTTTGAATAGTACTAAAACTAGCAAAGAAATATGACTTACATGTAAGTTTTAATAAAGTAACCCTCCAAATAAGTATATAAATACTTTAAAATTTAAAATACTAAAAACAAAGCAAAAAGGGACTGAATCAATTGAAGAAAACATATGAATTCTATTATATATATGTGCTTATATATAACTTATTTTAGATGTTCAAAACTTTAAAAATATATGTAGTGGGGCTGTTATTTAGGAAACTATTGTGTGTCACTCATTTATTTTCAATAATTTTTAAGATAATGAAGTTTGTAAATGTTTTCATAGCTTTAAAATTAAGATGGATTTTGATTTTCCTTTTGTGTTCATTCTTCCTCCACAGTCTATTTTTCTTACTTGGAGGGGTGTTTGGAATTTTCCCTGTCATTCTAGGCATCTGTCCTCTCCCAGGTTCCCTCATGAACAGGAAGGCAAGATGGTGGCCTGTACCATGTGCAGTGACAGTGAGAAAAGAGGGAGATCATGATTAAGTTTTCCACAGGAAACATTAACTGTTACAACTTCAGAATAACTATACATGCATAAATAGACATACTTGACAGCTAATATCAAAATGGGGCTATATTTTGACTTTGTTTTATTATTTTGTAAAATAAATTTGACATTATAATGAATACTTAATAATCATTGACCATGAAGCTACAACTAATTAAAAGCAAAGAAAAAAATTATTTAATTATTGAAATATGCTCAGAAAAAAATATTTATTCTTTTTCTTGTGAACTTTCTGGATTTAGATCCTTAACAGTTGCCAATTAATATTAGCATTACTTCTAACTCTTTAATCAGATAGCAAAAAGAGAACCAGAAAGAGAAAGATTGGTTCCAAAATATGTTTTTCTATTGTAAACACATATTGTGTTCATGAATATTATAATCCATCAATGTATCTTATAAATGCAAATATTCAGACTATAGTTTGTTTTATGTATGCTTTTATATTACTGAAATAATGAAAACCTAACTCAAAATTAATTTTAAAAACTTCACTATACAATCCTAAAATAATATGTAAAATATTCTTACCTTAATAAGAATCAGGCTTTGGATTTTAAATATACATTTTTAAATTTTGAATGTTATCACCCTCAGAGATGATAAATGCTTAAGGAGCTGAATATGGAAATTAACCTGAGTTGATCATCATACAATGTAAACATTCATTGAAACATCACATTATACCCCATAAGCATGTACAATTATTTTGTATCAATTATAAATATAAAAATTGATAAAAATATTGATTTTTTATCATTCTATCTCTGTTAAAATTTTTACAGAGTATGATACAACATGATCTTTAAAGTATTTGTTACTAATAAAAGAAGGACCAGAATAATTACATATTATATTATTCATAATAATTTTGGTAGCCACATATTCATAATAGCAAAACCTACCTTGAGATCCCATTCCAAAATATTCTATTTTCACTTACAATAGAAGTTCCACATTTCAAATGATGGTCTTGGAAAACCTCCTTTTATCTATGGCTGTTGGTGAAATCAACCAATTGCTCTGTGCTCCTCCTATAGGTCACAGGCAATTCATGAAGCATCTATGGTGACATTGATTGTCACCCAAAAATGGTTATGTTGAAGTCCTTAAACCCAGTACCTCACAATGTGATTTAATAGGATACTTACATGTGTCATATTTCAAGTCATGATGAGATCATACAGGAGGACCTACTAGACGCCATACTTTAGCCCTAATCTAGTGTGACAGGTGTGTTTCTAAAAAGGGGAAATTTGCATGCAGGGAGAAAGGCATGTGAACATGAAGGCAGAGATTAGGGAGAATGCCATGTACAAGGCAAGGAACACCTGAGGCTACCAGGAGCTAAGAGAGAAGCCTGAAACAGTTCTTCCTTGAAGCCTTCAAAAGGAACCAACCTTGTTGATACCTTGAAATCAGACCTCTAACCTCCGGAACCAAGAGACAACAAGGAAAACAATAATATGCACTATATTGGAATGTATTAATATTTTAGCAACTAAGACCTAACATTTTTAAATGCCATTTTAGACACTGTTTAGGGTTTGAAGAAAATAAAAGGGGTGAAAGGTTACTGTCATAGAAAAATAGCTGCAGTAAGGGCGGGCACAGTGGCTCATGCCTGTAATTCTATCAATTAGGGAGGCTGAGGCAGGTGGATTACTTGATGTCAAGAGTTCGAGACCAGCCTGGCCAACATGGTGAAACCTCATCTCTACTAAAAATACACAAATTAGCTGGGCATTGTGGTGGGTGCCTGTAATCCCAACTACTAGGGAGGCTGAGCTAGGAGAATTGCTTGCACCCAGGAGGTGGAGGTTGCAGTGAGCTGAGATCATGCCAGTGCACTCCAGCCTAGGCAACAAAGCAAAAACTGCATCTCAAAAAAAAAAAAAAAAAAAAAAAAAAAAAAAAAAAAAAAAAAAAAAAAAAAAAAAAGAAAGAAAGAAAGAATGAAAAAATAGCTGCAGTAAGGTCATTTAATAGAGGCTTCAGGAAAGGTCTCTGAGGAAAGAACCACTTGAGTTTAGCTCTCACACAAGAGAGATCAACAAAATAATATTTCAGGCAGAGGAAAGAATAAATAAAAACATCATATTAGGAAGACAAGCTTGGTATTCTCAAAATAAAGAAGACACAAGAGAGGCCATATAGTAAACATGAAGAAGTGAGTAGTCCATATTTAAGAGAGAGAGTTTTATTTATTTTGTTTTGTTCTAAGTGGAAACAAATTTTATATAGGGTTTGTATCTGATATTCTTTTCAAAATTTTGTTTAGAATCATTGGAAGAATTCACTCAAGATAGCAAGTATACACATGAAAACAATGCAGAAAATTCCTGATTATTAATAAATGCTATCGTGACAGCAGCTATATTTAGAGGGTATGCCCCAGAATCCCTCTGCCCAATATTATTTCTTTTAGAATGCCTGTTCCTTTAGCCTAAATTTCTCTTTCTAGAAATGCATCTATGTAAACATCCTACATATACTAAAAGAATGGAAGGTTCATTTTACCATTTAGGTCATTTGCGCCCTAAATGGACTATAATATAGTCATTAAAAAGGTGTATAAAATTGATACGTGAAAACAACTAGAATTACTTAAAATAGAATATTAAGTGATGAACAAGAATGCATGTTTCCATTTGTCATAATTTCAACTATAAATATATGAATGCCTTTGGACAACAGTTGAATGGCCTAGCAAATATGAAAAAAAATGTTAAGGTTAAAGAGTTGTGTATTTTTATCATGATTTTCCTCTTACAATTAAAATGTACCTTAAGGTAAATATATTTCTTTGGATTGAGTCAATACACTGCTTACAATTTAAAAATCCTCTGTTCAAATACTACACCAATCAAACATTGAGGCATGAACGTATTTTAGGTTTGAGTGTTGACAATTGGTCATCCCTGACTTCTTAGGAGGTTAACAAACCACGACTCAGCACAAAACAGTAGCATTTGGGGATTTCTGGCTAAGGACAGTTGGAATTCAGAACTCTGAAATGACAACCCAGCCATTTCACATCTTGGCTTCTCTCCTGGTTCCTTGGATCAGAAGGAAGGTTAGTGTTACACAATGAATGGGAGAAGAAAAAAACGTTTAATCCATCATGGCAATGTTTATTTAGTCTATGAACTGTGATCTCCAAATGCTAAAAAAAAAAAAAAAAAAGAACCAGGAAAGATAATTTCTTTGGCTTGTCCCCAGAGAAAATGAGGTATCTTGATAATTGCTTTAAAAAGGTTAAATTTTAAATACATCAGCATTTTCAAATGAGGAGCTTATTATTCATTTACTGAAACACTAGATTTATATTATTGTACTAAAATAGTTGCTGAAATTAACTAGCTAAGTAAATAAGTAAAAGGAGAAGGATCCTTTTATATATCTTAGAAACCAGCTTAAGTAAACTCAAAGTTGTACTCAAGAAATTAAGAAACAGTCACTGTAATACTACTCTCTCCCTTTCTCACTTTTTCTGTTCTCATTTCCCCATGCGTTATTATTGATCTATGACAGTCTCCGTGCTTACCTATATTCTACCTATACTTCAAGACTCAGTTTAAATTCTGAGGCTGACAGAATTTTAGATTCCGATAGATGTTATTTCCAAGTTTTGTTTTGTCTGTTTATGTGATTTCAAGAAAGTTAAATTACCTCAATTTGTTTCTTCATGTGAAATGCGCAATATTATGTTTTCCATATAAAGACTATCAGGAAAAAGGGAGATAAAGCACCCTTATGAGACACTCGATAAATATTAATGTCTTCCCCATTTATGTTACTCAATGCAATCTTATCTAGTTGGAAATAATGTAATTAGGAAGAATATGAGCTCTGGAGTAGAGTTTCAACAGAGTTGAACCACTCATCAGATGTGATACTTTCACTTAACCTGACTGGGTCCCTGTGTTAGGCATAATAATGGTCCTCCAAAGAAGTCTATGTACTGATCCCTGGAAGCTTTGAATCTATTATATTAGAGGACAAAAGAAAATTAAGGTCGATAATGAATTAATGGTTGCATAGATGAAAGTGACATGGGGAGATTATCCAGCATTATCCACATGGGCCCAAGTTATCACAAGTGTCCTTTAAAGTGAAAGACAAGATAGAAGAGTGGGTCTGAAAGATGCAACATGAGAAGAATTTGACTTGCTTTTTCACAATTTGAAGGTGGAGGAAGTACTCATGAGCCAAGGGATGTGACAGTCTCTAGAAGATAGAAATGGGTTTCAGCTGACACCTAGCAAGAAAACTGGAATCTCAATCTGATGATCTCAAGGAACTAGATTCTGCCAAAAACATGAATGAGCAATGAAACAGATGCAGCCCCTAGAATGTCCAGAAAGAAATGCAGTTCTGCCAACAAGTTGATTTTAGCCTCGGAATTACAACCTATAAAACTATAAGATTGTTTTCTTTTAAGCCAAAAATTTAGAGCAAATTCCTGAAGGGACAATAGAAAAAACTAATGGAGTTTCCTTTGTAAGAATTTTTAAATAGGGACAATTATCCTTAACCCATGTTATCATTTTGAAAATTTAATTTATCAGGCTCACACAAAAACCTGGCACATATTAGCATCCCATAATAAATGCTCTTTTTACATATTTTCTTTCTTTTTTTATTCCACTCTGGATTACTATAATTGTATGTCATCTGTTGATTTTATCTGGAAACGATATACTGGTGTATATTGTCTGTAGATGTACAAAACTAATTATGTACATGTGATATCTCTTCCAGTATCAAATTCTATTATAATTTAAGCTCCACAATTTACTAGTTGTAATCCTTAGGTGAGTTGTGTAACCTCTCTGTGCATGCCTTCTATCTGTAAATGAAAATAATAAGGGTAATAACTTTTTTATCTAATTGTGGTAATATTCAATGGACGGCTACTTATATAGCATTTAGACCAGCATCTGCAACATTGTATTTGCTCATTAAAATGAGCTACGTTTATTTTTCCATAGACTTATATCCTTCAGCTGATTGCACGGTATGTTCTTTGATGTTCTAATAGTATTTTGGAGTAGTTCTTATCCCATTTAGAAACTGGAAAAATGTCAAAATGAAAGTAGATACTTGATAAATATTCATTGACTCCATTTTATGTTCTTCTTTAATCTAGTCACGTATCATTAGGACTTAGACCAATTCTATCTCCATCCCTTGAAGGATAAAAGGAACTTTCAGTGAGAGGAGGGAAGGAGGGAACACATTCAGAAAACCAGCAGCTTAGACATTTAGTTGCAGAAAAACTCTCTTCCCTATGCTACTGTGTCAGAAAGAGCAAGAAAGTTTTGATGTAATCAAAATTCACTCCACCTATGTTGAAGCTATCTGAAGAGCTACGTGCCATATTTTAATGCTTAGATGTACAATGAGAAATTAGGACTAAATGGTTCCAAGTTATTTTCTCAAATTCTAAAAATCTAAAGTCATTATTCTTTATAGCATAAAACGCTAATTTTTAAGTGCTATTTAAACTTAGAATCAAACATTTTTCCATGGTACTTAGCACTCAAAAGGCTGACTCAATGACTGAAGATGGAATGTACAAAATAAGCCTGCTTCACTGAGCCTGTCAAAAACACAGTTTGCGGAAGCAGGTGGAATGGGAATCTCTAACTATAATTATGTTAGATTACTTGAAGCTAGGGACCATATTTTACTGATCTTCTGCTTAGAAGCGTGTGTTAAAAATGAAAGAAATTCCAATATTTGTTCAATTTAATTGCACGAATTTAACTGCTGTTTAGTGAGTGTATAGGAGCAGAAAAAGATATATGATATTTCAACTAGGGAATCAGGATATGAGCAGAGAAAGAAGCACAACATCCATACTTTAAAGAGAATAACAGCTCGAACCATCAACACAGATTTTTTTATTAAAACCAGGATGTGACCAACTAGTTAGACTAATTTCTTAAAATGACTTATTTTGGTACATTTTATTCCTTCATGTGTTTCAGTTAGTGTATATTACATAATTATGTCCTTAAAATGCTGACTTTAAAAATAGAATATAAACTGTTGACATTACTTTCATAATTTGAATTCTATGAACATATCTACAGTGAATATTTTTTCTCTGAGAAACATATTCAAAGAAAATAGCATCTGTTTCCACATATCTCATGTTGTTGCAGAGCTCTATGACATATGGAGTGTGGTTAGGAGAGCTGGCTTTGAGACCAGGTCACCTCATTTTAGATCCCAACTCTAGCACTAGGTGGTCCTGGTCAAGCTATTTGTGAAATACAATTTACATTTTTAGGAGGGGGAATAAATGGCATTAAAGCCCTTATCACTATATCTGCCACATAACAAGTGTTCAATAGACATTAAATATTTGGATTGCTATATTTTAAAATTAATATTTACTTGTGACTTTGCTCAAAGCATCTTGGAACGTTTCATACCCTATTCATTATCTTTATAGAATTTAATACAACCAACCAAGAAAAAAAATGCAGGTATATTTTCTTCTTCTATTGTTTTAATATCTGTATAGAAATCTTAACCAGCTGTAAATAAAAGGTGACGAAAGTCATGCAATCATCTTAAAATTAAACACAAAAATATTCAAAAATGACAATTATGTGTAGATCACTTGAATTGCAGAAGTTATGTTTTCACTTTCATTTTTAGTGAGTTTAAGCTTCAAAAATGCAAATAATCCTAATGAAGGGCTTTGAGGAGGAAATGAATGTCACCCCACATCCTGGACAGCATGTAAGCCTTGCAACATTAGGCTCTAGGACCTAAGCTTGGACAAGAAACTGATTCTGGCAACTGAGCAAACATATGTCCTTCTCAGATTTTAGGTCTTATCTCTGAATATCTTATAACCACACATCTTCTGATGTTTTTGCCAACCATCCACCTGCCTTTCAAATGTCCTAAAAATACTATGGTTGCATCCAAATCTCATGAAGCATCCTATTACCGAAATGTTTGTAGGGCATAAAAGGAATGCTGGCAGTGTGTAAAGTAATAAATGCCTTTTCTGTTGTTGGTAATTTTCACATTGCTGTTTTCATCAATTACTCACAATAAGAGGCTTGCAGGATGGCAAAACTCACATGCAAGGTCTTTCAAAATCTGTCCTGCAAGTGAACTAATATTCTTCATTTTATGCTAATTGATGACCAGATGCGGTGAATCACAAAAACGTTAGTGTCCTTTCAACCTGAGAATCTTTTGTCTGCTTAACAAGCAGCAGGTTGAAGGCTGTAAAAGTAAATCAGAAATAATATGTCAATTATATCTTATCAGCACAACTATTTGCCTGGCTTTTTTCTGCAGATAAACCAAAACATATTTATCAGTCTTTGGAATTGAGAAGAGCATAAGTTATTTTCTCAATATCCTGATAGAGAGACAAGGACATATGTTGCTGCTAAGATTTGCAAAAAAAAAAAAAAAAAAAAGAATTAAATTAAAGTTTAAGTTTCTGAGAAACACAACAACAAAACTAGGGCACGCTGACATTATTTCATGCTGCTTGAGAGAAATAAATTCTGGTATTACTGTTGACATCTACATGTTTGGGGGAGTGAGGTGGTAACTCTTTAGCCTTATTTCATAAAGAGAATTATTTTAATGTTCATTAGGTACTAAAATATTATATAAGAATAAACCCTAGAAATATGTTTGTATATATGTGTGTTCATATATATACATACATATATATTCACACAAATATATATATATTTATATGGTACTATGAATCCCTAAGGAGAGTAGCAATGATCAGTTTATATATAACAATGATCATATATAGAGACATATGTGTGTGTGTGTGTGTGTGTGTGTGTATATATATATGTATATACACACACACACACACACACACATATGGTCAATGTTATAGTACTATCTTTTGTAGTCAAAGAGCTTGAAACAGGTATGATATACATATAAACTTGAAAGTTTCCAATAAATATTCTGAAACCATTCTTTGGAAAGGAGGAAGATCTGAGGTTTGAGAGGGCATCAATTCTTAAACTAATTTCTCAGGATTATTCTGATGTATAACTAATGAAGAATCCTATCACACTAACTTAAGAAACTCATTTGGCTCCCAGAGATGTAGAAATTGAACTCATATGGGATTTTTCATAACACACTTTCCAAAGCTTCATCTCATGACACATGACTGGAAAAATCCAGTGAACACAGTGTGGGAGATCACAGCGATCATTGAACTGTGGACTCATGTTGTCATGAAAGCTCTTTGTACCACACCAAATAAACTTCCAGAGAAATACACTTGAACTGTTGGTCTTTAAAAATATATAGATAAAATACTCTTATTCTACTTTTTAAAGTACCAAACTATAACAGAAATATAACACTTTCTTTCTGAAGCCAAATACTGTGTATTTATGTACTGTTTATACCACAAAGATACTTAAAAATCTAATGATTCCAGAATAGTGAAATCGAAATATTTTGAGTTACTGTCATTATTGAACTTTGGTTGATTTTTATAATGCTTAAGGCATTGTGTTGCTATTTCACAATGAATAGAACAGGGTCTCTGTAATTAAAGGGATAGTGGTTAAGACAGGTTATAAACATAAAAAAGAGATGATAATGAAAAATAATTAGAATATTACTGCTAAAATAAATATTATTCCTACATATGAGGACTTCAGCTCTCTTAAAGATAGCCTAGAGTTTATAAATACTTCAAGGGAAATTTCAATCCACTAAGTAACCTGGATTTATTTATTTTTTTATTTATTAATGTTTTGGAGATGGAGTCTCACTCTATTGCTCAGGCTGGAGTGCAGTGGCATAATCTGAACTCACTACAACTACAATGTAAACTCAGTTATACATTGTAGTTGTAGTGAGTTCAAGTGATTCTCCTGCCTCAGCCTCCTGAGTAGCTGGGATTACAGGTGCATTTTTTGTATTTTTAGTAGAGATGTGGTTTTACCATGTTGGCCAGGCTGGTCTCAAACTCCTGACCTCAGGTGATTCACTCACCTTGGCCTCCCAAAGTGCTGGGATTACAGGTGTGAGCCACTGTACCTGGCCCAGATTTATTTTAAAATAAATTCAGTCCATGCTCATAGGCAGAAATTTTTGTGATGATTATATCCTGCACTTGAATATATGGTTTGTTCAGTCTCATCACACCCTTGACTTTATACTCTACTTCATTTGATTGCTTAAAAAAATAAAACTTCAGGTTTTTTCTAACCTCTGAGGTTAGCAAAAGAAACAATGGCATTACCAATTGGGCTGCTGCCTTTCTAAATGAAATTTAAAACCTGAAATTCTACCCAGATTTATAATCAGGAATTCACTCTTTGCTCTGTTTTGAACTTCATAACTTACTTTAAAATATAAGTTTTAACTACTGTTTCCTCTATATGTCTTATAAATAATTACCTTTGTCCAAAAGCAGTAAATTCTGATATGACCCTAGGCTGAAGTTATAAGGAAATATGAAGGTACTATACTGTCACAGAACAGCAAGAGGCTAATCCAGAAGAATTTATATGACGGGTGTGAGTGAAAATGCCAACATCATGCAGAATTGTTACTATTGCATTATGTCTTTATTTAAAGAAAAATATTATTAGATAATTAAATATATATACTTAAGGTACATGTTGAGTATTTTATATCCTTACACATGGTGAAATAAATCACTGCAATAAATCACTACAATCCTTATACATGGTGAAATAAATCACTACAATAAATAACTGAGGTGATACAATTAGCATATCTATCACCTCAGTTATTGTGTGTGTATGTGTGTGTGTGTATGTGTGTGTGTGTATGTGTGTGTTTGTATATGTTTCTAGTGAGAACACATAAGTTCTGCTCTTGTAGAAAACTTCAGGTATACCACAAAATATCGTTACCTATAGTTATGATGTTGTACACTAAAGGTCCACAACTGGCCAATCACAGTGGCTCATTCCTGTAATTTCAGCATTTTGGGAGGCTTTGGCAGGTAAATTGCTTGAGCTCAGGAGTTCAAGACAAGCCTGACCAACATGGAAAAACCTCATCTCCAAACACACACACACACACAAAATAACTGGGCATAGTAGTGTGCACCAGTAAACCCAGCTACTCAGGAGGTGAGAGGCAGGAGAATCACTTGAGTCCAGGAGGCCTAGGTTGTGGTGAGCCAAGACATGCCACTGCACTCCAGCCTGGGCAACAGAGCAAGACCCTGTATCAAAATAAATAAATAAACCAATATATACCCAAAGGATCATAGATCGTTCTATTATAAAGACTCATGCAAATGTATGTTCAAAGTGGCACTGTTTACAACAGCAAAGACCTGGAATCAACCCAAATGCCCATCGACCATAGACTGGACAAGGAAAATGTGGCACATATATACCATGGAATACCATGCAGCCATAAAAAAAAGATGAGTTTGTGTCCTTTGTAGGGACATGGATGAATCTGGAAACCATCATTCTCAGCAAACTGGCACAAGAACAGAAAATCAAACACCGCATGTTCTCACTCATAGGCGGGTGTTGAACAACGAGAACACATGGACACAGGGAGGGGAGCATCACACACTGGGGTCTGTTGAGGGGGGCAAAGGAGGGACAGTGGGGGGATGGGGAGGTCAGGGAGGGATGACATGGGAAGAAATGCCAGATGTAGGTGACAGGGGGATGGAGGCAGCAAGCCATATTGCCATGTGTGTACCTATGCAACAATCCTGCATGATCTGCACATGTACCCCAGAACCTAAAGTACAATTTAAAAAAAAGAAAAAGGAAAAAGAAAAAAATAATAAACAATAAATAAATAGAGTTCTAAAACTTAGTCATCTTGAATAACTAAAATTTTGAATCCTTTGACCAGTATCTACCCATTTTTCTTACCCCTCCATCCACAGGTAACCACCATGCTACTCTGTTTCTATAACAATATAGATTCCACATATAAGTGAGATCATGCAGTATTTGTCTTTTTGCATCTGAATTATTTCATTTAGTAGAATGTCCTCCAGGTTCATATATGTTATCACAAATGGCAGCACTTGCTTCTGTTTTAAGGTTGAATAATATTCCATTTTGTGTACACATACACACACAACACACACACACACACACACACACACACACACACACACACACACTTGTCCATTCATTCAACAGACTTTTAGTATATTTTAGTATGTTTCCATATCTTGTCTATTGTGAACAATGTTGAAATGAAATGAGAGTGCAGTTATCTCATCGAGATCCTGATTTTACTTCCTTTAGTAAATCCCATTTACCCAGAAATGGGATTGCTGGATTCTGTTTTAGTAGTTTCATTTTACTCCACATAGAAATTAAACTAACAATAAATAGATAGTCCATATCTTAATAAAGATTATTCCTCCCGTTACTTATCAAACAGCATATACAAGTATACTATGATATTTTCTAAGCAATAACTAAGTTTATATCTTTTTTTAGCTACAATGGTTTGTCAAAAGGTCAAATCTATCCTTAAATTCAACTCCAGCAAGAATTTTAAAAATTGTTTATTTTTGACAATTTTATTAATCACAATGTGTTGATATATATATTTAAGATTTGTTTCAGCCTGCATTCCAGGTTTTAAAATTAGGGAAATGGAAGACTATGTTTCCAAATATGCTGATGATATAAAGTTTTATATTGCAGTTATAGTGGATCCACTGTGGTTGGTGATATGAACATATTAATGTTACATAAACAAATATTTACTGTCTCCCCAAAATCAAAGCAAAATTATCTATCTGTACTTCAATTTATATACAATAATGTCTATTCTGAATTGCATATTACTGCTATCAGTTTATCATTAGTCCCTCAAATTGGTATCCTTCAAGGTGCCTGAAAAAGTTACTATTTTTTCATGTGTTGTTTAGTCTTTTATTATACTAAGACTTCCTAATGATAATAGTAATAATTAGATTAATTTGAGGCTAATGAAATATCATTGGCAGATCTGATCTACTAAAAGTTCTTACACCTGAGGAAAATCATACACTTAGTACATTTAAATTGGGACACAATGTATAATAATAAGAACACCACCAACAAAAATAGCTCTCTCAATGGTCCAAGTCCTAAGTTGTTTGCTATTTTGACTCATTTATTCTTCAAAACAACCCATGAGGTAGGTGTGATCCTTGTTTCTCATTTTAAAGATGATGAAACTGAGACCTACGTATGTTTAATTACTTGTCTGAATTTGCATAGTTAGTAAATGTCAAAGCTCACATTCATTTCAAACCCAAGCAATCTGGCTGCACAGCCATGGTCTTAATCTACTGCCCTATGGAAATAGTGAGTACTCAGGTTGAAGCCAAGAATAAGTGTCACTGAAAGAAAGATAACATCAATCTATATGTGTTTACATAGCCATGTTTCCAGCCCTCAGGTTTCCTTGGTGTGCTGAAGTTTGGGATGAGAAAAGAAGTCCCATGTGCATGCATTTTTCTCTTCTTCATTGTCTCTGGATTTATATATGTAATAGTTCCTCTGCACTTCAGCTTCAGAATCATGTAGGACTGAGTCATCCATTTATAGAACTCATTTCTTTTGTAACTTCTCAAAATATTTAAAAAGGTGCAGATGAGGGAGTCTGATGGATCTCACAATGGTATAATGTGACAGTGGTATCTATTATGACCTCTTCTGGTTGTCTCCGCTCTTGCATTTCATAATTGGCCTTCAACTTCAGAGACCTAATTTATTTAAAGGAATTTCTTATCAGGTGTTAAAACTCTTTTATTAACAGATGGAATGGCATCACTTGATTTTAATTTTTGTCCAAGAGAAGAAAAACCGAAGTCTGAAAGATATTGCATATTCAGTGCTGCCTATTTTAACAAACTACCATACAATTCTTTAAAAAGGTCTGACTATAGCCTAGTACAAACACAATTAAATTTCAAGACGGACTTATTTTGCAACTCTGTACTGCAAACTTTACTTCAGGGTGCCCAGCTGAGATAAGGGCAAGGATAGAAAGAATGTGATTAAGAAAGTAGAAAAGAAAACCCGGAAACTAGGCATGAGTCATTTATATTCTTAACATTCAAACCATGTATTTTCATTTCCAAACCATATTACTTATAATAAATATTTGTATATAACATTAGGAATAATAATATAAATAATTTCAAAAACAAATAACAAATTTTTTTTCCAAAAATATATTTTAATTCTGTATTGAAATATATATGGGCATTGGAGTCTTCTCTCTGCCATATATCCTAATTCTGGAACATGTCTTCCCAACATAAATATGCTAACGTAATGAATTATTAATTACTCTAACGTATTTTGCCAGTTTGCCTCCTTAATATCATAAAACATTTTTGAATCTGAAGAGACAGCTACATTGAAAACATACTATTTTCAAATTTTGGAATAAAAATCACAAATATTACCTAGAGACCCAGAAGTTATTATGGCTCCTTTCCTTTAGGAAATGGGGGGAAGAGCACTGAAAATAGATAAGGTAGGAATTTTAAAAGACCTACGAGATTCTCCTTGCCTTCTAAATCCCTTGAACAGGTTACGTACAAACTATACCACTTATATGGCAGCAAACTATGGCCACATTTTGAAAGCTATTTGATTAGCTGTTTAAAATGTATAACTATTAAAATGTTCAATGAAATAGCAATGTGTTATTTGCTAGGCTGTTAATGCCCAACGTCTCATACTCTATAGCTGAACAAGCTAACTGTAAAGAATTTGTTGATTGGTCAGAAGTATGATTTTAAGAACATTCTTTCAAGAAACATTATTAGGCTTTTAAATTACAGGAATCAAGCTGGTGGTTATTTTTTAAATTCATGTATGTATGCATTTAGTATTCAGCCCTGAAGTTCTATTATTAGAATATACTTTCCAAGGTGATTCAAAGATGAAAAAGGACGATGCAGCCACCTACAGGAGGCGCTGTAATAATATCAACATAAAGATTTGAGCAGGAAGTAACTAACTCTGGCTTGGGAAATACAAGAAAAGCTTTTTGGAAGAAATAGTGTTTGAATGAAGACATTGGCTGTGCTCAGGACAACCCTCCTACAGAAAATTCTTAATTTTTCAGTCTCCTCATGCTGCCAGAACTTCTTTAACACAATCTTGACTTCATTCTGCTGTCTTTCCTAATATTACCAACACCTCTTCACTTTTACCAATAAAGTTTGAATAACTGTCTACATAAAGGATCAGTAAACTCTTTCTTATAAAAGGGCCAGAAAAATATTTTAGCCTTTCTGGGTCACATGGTCTCTGCTACAACTACTCAACTCTGCTGTTGTACAGAGAGAGCAACCAGACAAAACGAAAAGAAAGCAGATGTTGCTGTGTTCCAAGCAAAAGTAATTTATAAAAACAGGCAGCAGGCAAGATTTGGCCTGCGGCTACTGTTTACCAGCCTTTGATCTATATTACCCACCTCAAATGTCCTGGAGTACTTCTTTTATGCTTCCACGGTATCACATCCCCTTATGTCATCTATACAATATAGTGAGTGACATGATGGTTACCCTGTAGTGTAAACATTATACTGTCACATAAACAGTAATTTATGACATACTCACCTTAGTACATGATTGATATGGTTTGGCTTTGTGTCCCCACCCAAATCTCATCTCAAACTATAATTCTCACATGTCAAGAGAAGGACCCAGTGGGACGTGACTGGATCATGGAATTGGTTTCCCCCATGCTGTTCTCATGATAGTGAGGGAGTTCTCATTAGATCTAATGGTTTTATAAGTGGCAGTTTCCCTTGTGCACTCTCACCCACTCTCCTCTCCTGCCACCTTGTGAAAAAGGTGCCTGCTTCCCCTTTTTTTCTGCCATGATTTTAAGTTTCTTGAGGCCTCCCCAGCCAAGTGAAACTGTGAGTCAATTAAATCTTTTTTTATTAATTACCCAGTCTCTGGCAATATCCTTATAGCAATGTGAAAATGAATTAATACAATGGTAAATATATAAAGAACAGGAATCATATTTATAAATGCTTAATATGTCTTGAATAAATGAACAAATAAATGTACAGATGAAAAAATTAAAAATAGAAGAAAATAGAACCAAGGACAATGTGATGCAACATGAAGATGCTTCTCAATTATTCTAGTCCCTATAATTAATGCAAAAAAAAAACTAAACTAAAAGCAAACACAATGTTTATAAAAATGTATGATCTGTGATATAAAAAATACTCATTTTTATTTTAGTTTCATTGATAAGAAGAAGTTAAAAATAAGGAAGGTAACTGGCAGTAAATATCTTTGGTTTTGAATGTGTTACATACTTTTAAATACTCTAAAGTGATCCATAAGATAACTACTGATTTGTAGGTGAAGTCATATGAATACATTTACATATTTTTTTAGAAATAAATAGAAATAGTTAACCTTCAAAGTATAACCTAGAATAAAAAATAGTTATCTGTTTTCATGTTAGCTTAACATTTTTTTAAACAATTAAGAATCTCTTTTTCTTGCTTATTTTTCTAAACCTGAAATCACTGTCATTTCAGGGATCCAAGTTTTACATTGGTGTTTTCTATATTGCAAACACCAGTGTAAAACCTTAATACAAATTTGTTTGAGAAAACTACTTCTTTTCTTTTAGTTAAAAAAATAAAAGAGTAAAAATGTGTGGAAAATTACTAACGTTCAAAAGAATTAAAACAGCTCATTTTTAAGACTAAAGTTACAAGAAAAAAGACAGTCTAATTGTACAGAAATAGCTATATGAAGTATATTATGTTGAACTGATCTATGCCTGTATGTAATTTAGTTCCTGATACTATAGCTTTAAATATATAAAATTGGTTTCAAGATAAAATGTGTAGTTTATACTAAACCCATATTTTGCTATTCTATTCATTCCACAAATTTTAGTATTTGATATGGTTTGGATGTATGTTTTCACCCAAATTTCATGTTTAATTGTAATCCACAATGTTGGAGGTGGGACCTGGTGGGAGGTGATTGGATCGTGGGGATGGATTTCTCATAAACGGTTTAGTACCATCAGCTTTGTACTGTCCTTGAAATAGTGAGTGAATTCTCACGAGATCTGATCATTTAAAAGTATATATCGCCTCTTCCACTACTCCTGCTTTTGCCATGTGAACTACCTGCTTCCACTTTGCCTTCCACCAGCAATAAAGCTCCCTGAGGCCTCCCCAGAAGCAGATGCTATCATGCTTCCTGTATAGCCTGCAGAACAGTGAGCCAATTAAACATCTTTTCTTATAAATTACCCAGTCTCAGGTATTTCTTTTTTAGCAATGCAAGAACAAGAACAGAATCATACAGTATTCCATAAATTATGCATAATGCTAAAACAAACATTTCTCTCTTTAGAATGTACAACATATATTTATTGTTTCAGAAAGGTCCATTTTAGAGGTATGTAACTCACATATTAAATACAGATAACATATTATATAATAGAAGCTCTAGATATTAAAATCACATTTAAAATGGCTTCTTATTTATTGACCTCTGTTCACTTTATCATTGTATATATAGATTCCTCCATTTATATGAGAAAATATGTTAAATCATCAAAAATGTATACACTGAGCTCCTACTACTTGGTAACTGCTTGCCCAGGTGCTAGAAAAAACATGATGTGCAAAAATATTGGAGAGAAAGAGAGGGACAGAAACACAGATCTGTCATCTTGCCTTAAACACCTGGGACTCCCAACAAAATATGTAAAATATCATCTTTCCGGGGAAAATGGCAACAAAGAACAGTGATATCAGGGATCAAAACAACTAAGGGGAGCTCACTGCATAGAGGACATTTCCAAACTGCTGCCCAGATTTGGGAGACCAAAACAAAGCTCATTCTTCTTGCTGAGTTAGGAGACATGTTTCAGAGGTCAGGGAGGCTAAAGTGGCTAGAATTTTGAGCAGAATAGCAGATACATAGGAGGTAAACAGAAATAACTTCCAACACCTGCAGAGTGGTTCCTTAAATATTTTCTGTACTGTTATGTGCATGTGTTAAGAGAAACTACTGAGATCTGGGAAGAAAAATAGCACAAGAATGAAATGGGAGGAATAATTCTCAGGGATCAACCTAAATCAGGAATAGTTTCTATTTCCACCAGAAAGAATAAATACCTCCTAACATGTGGGATAATGCTGAACCTAGACTACAGGCTTTTCCAGGTCTACACAAAAAAATATTATGCCTGAAATGCCAACACTTTGGGAAGCCAGTGCAGGAGGATCCCTTAAGGCCAGGAGTTTAAGACCAGCTTGAACTGCATAGAGAGATTCCACTTCTACAAAAATGAAATATGTGTGTGTGTGTGTGTGTGTGTGCGCACACGTGTGTGTGTGTGTATCTGTGAGAATGTGTTTGTGTGTATGTGTGTATATTTTTATATATATCCATCCTGATGCTGTAGTTCTAACTACTTGGGAGGCTGAGACAGGAGAATCACTTGAGCCCAAGACCACGAGGCTGTGATAAGGTATGATTGTGCTACTGTGCTTCAGCCTGGAGAAAGAGACTCCATCTCTATCAGAGTAAGCCTTATAATTAATCACAATGATTTAACTTCCTCACAGGAAAATAGTCCAACATTATTCAAAGAAACTCCCCAAAACCTACTGCACAATAATATAAATCAGGATGTGTAGCATTAAAAAATACAGTATATGCAAAGAATTAAAAAGCATGAACCTTAAGAAGGATAAAAATCAACTAATAAAAACACATAATCGTATCAGTAGATGAAGAAATGTATCTGCTAAAATCCAACACCTGTTAATGAAATAAAAATGCTCTTAGAAAACAAGAAATACAGGGTATTTCCTGAGCATAATAATCTCTATAAAAAAAACCTATAGCTAACACTATACATAATGGTGAAAAACTACCAGCTTCACTGCTAAGATGAGGAAAAAGGCAAGGATGCCTCTTCCCATTACTCTTTTTCAACATCATACTAGAAGTCCTAGTTAATGCAGTAAGACAGAAAAAAAGAAACAAAGACATACAGTTTAGGAAGAAAGAAATAAAACATTATCTGTTAACACATAATATAGTTGTCTATGTAGAAAACAAAAAAGAATTGACCAAAAAAAACCCTCTTCTGGAAAGGTGAACATCACATACTGGAGCCTGGGGGTGGGGAGCTACAGGAGGAATAGCAGGGGGGTGGGGGCATTGAGGAGGGATAGCATTAGGAGAATTACCTAATGTAGATGATGGGGCGATGGATGCAGCAAACCACTACCATGGCACGTGTATACCTATGTAACAAACCTGCACGATCTGCACATGTATCCCAGAACTTAAAGTCTAATAAATTAATAAATAGCCTCTCCTGGAGAAAATAAGTGATAATGGCAAGGTGATGCAACATTAATATACAAAAGTCAACAATTTTCTTATACTCCAGCAATGAGAAAGTAGAAATTGAGGTTGAATTGACGGGGTGGAGACAAATAGGCAAAACACAGTGGATTTTTTAGGATGGTGAAACTGCTCTGTATGACGTATATTTGTCATTATAAACTTAGCAAAACCCATAGAACATATAACACCAAAAGGGAACCCTAATGTAAACTTTCCATATTAGTGATAATGATGTGTCAATGTAAGTTAATTAGCTGTAAAAATAATGTGCCACTTTGGGAGATGTTTACAATGGGGAAACTATGTTTGAATGGCAGGGGTATATAATATTTCTGTTCTTTTTGTTTAATTTTGCTGTGAACCAAATACTGCTCTAAAAATTGTCTATTAAAATGAAACAAAAATAACATATAAACGGAGGAAAAAATCTCATAGATATAATTAGTGAAAAAATACCTTAAAAAGCAACAAATATACTGCATGTATTCAAAAACAGAAGAAGACATGAGCCTGGTGAGGAGAGTCACAGACTGTATTTAAAAAGGCACAAATTAAACTCCTAAAGATGAAAATACAGTATCTTAGATGAAATACATACTGGACAGGGTTAACAACAGATTGGACCCTCAGAAGAAAACATTAGTGAACTTGAAAATATGGCAACTTAATCCAAATGAAACATACAGAAGAAAAAGAGTGGAAAAAAAAAAAAGAGCATCAGTGAACCCTGGTATAATACTAGGAGACTTGAAATTGTCCTACTTCAGAGTAATGAGCTAGACAAAAATATTTAATGAAATAATGACAAAAACAGGCCCACAACAACTATAAACCCAAAAATTCAAGAAATTAAAGAACAAATAGGCCAAAGAAACATGTAGCACGCCACACCAATACATATCATGATTTCTGAAAACCCATGCTTAAGTGTCTTAAAATCAGGCTGAGGGAAGAAAAAAGACATATTATGTTCAGATGAACACAATTAAAAATTACCGTAAAATTCTAATCAGGTACACTGCAAGCCAGAAGACAATGAAGTGCGTATCTAATGAATTAAAGAGGAAAAAATGACAGCCTAGACTTCTATACCCAAAGAAAGATATTTTACTAAAAAATAGATATAGGACTTTTAGAAATATAATCTAAACATCACATTATCATTTATAGGTTAATTTCCCCTGTGGTTTTAGTCATTTTGTGGATATAGAAAGATAGATACCACCTCTATATATGATACCTTGTCTGGATCACATTGCTCAGACTTCAAATAATATAAAGAGAAGCTGAAGTTATGATCGTCTTTGAAATGCCTCATTCATATACATAATAGAAATTACAAACACAAAATGCTAAAATGAGATTAAATATAAAATTGAGCAATGATCAAATGTTACTCAGATCTAAAATGATTATGTCCCTGATCATTCATTCTAAAATTTATCAGCTATTTTGTTGACTTTCCTTCTTGGTGACTGAATATCTTAGAGGAAGGTCCACGCATGTTCTTTAATGTTTTCCCCTTGCACTGCAGGAACCCTGTGGACTTTTGGATGACCCAAGCGAAATCAACAGGCATTTCAGGGGGAAGTAGTTGAGATGATAAATGGCACATTTATAGCTAATATTTGGTAAGTATTTTAATGTTCCATATATTTCAACATTAATAATAAATAATTCATAATAATGATTTTAATATTCATAGTAACAGAGAAGGAATTTGAAGCACAGAGAGAAATAAGATATCTGTCCAGAAGTAGCAAAGTCTTCAATCCAGCCTTCAGTCCCAGGTAATCTGCTTTCAGGACCCTGGTGCATAAGCTATTATGTGGTGATGCTTCCAGCATGGATGGAAAAGGTAGGAAATTTTCAGAAAATAGCTCATCAATTTGTTTGACTAAAGAAATGTTGGAAAATACAAGGAGAAATACAGGAAAATGTAACTGAAATATAAAAGAGGGTAGGGTTGTACTGCAGAAAATATTTCATTTTAGAGTGTAAGATTAGACTTTGTATGAGTATGAAATGTAATAAAAGGCCTCCCATCCACCAGATGGTGATAATAGGAACAATATATATTTATTTACAGATTATATACTACTTTGTATTAGTAAAACTTTATTAAAAATACAGGGCTGGGCATGGTGGCTCATGCCTGTAATCCCAGCACTTTGGGAGGTCAAGGGAGGCAGATCACAAGGTCAACAGATTGAGATCAACCTGGGCAACATGATGAAACCCCACCTCCACTAAAGATACAAAAAATTAGCTGGGTGTGGTGGCACACACCTGTAATCCCAGCTACTCTGGAGGCTGAGGCAGGAGAATTGCTTGAACTGGGGAGGTGGAGGTTGCAGTGAGCCAAGATCGTGCCACTGCACTCCAGCCTGGGTAACAGGGTGAGACTCCATCTCAAAAAAAATAATAAATAAATACACACACACACACACACACACACACACACACACATACACACACATACACACACACAATGCACCCTGCAATTCAGAATTTTTTAAACTATGCACACACCTTAAAAGATAGAGATGTCTTTTAGCATGCATAATACTTTAAACACTCGCTTTTGAAATCTAAATAGCCATTTGAACTTCAGTGATCGAATCCTAAACAACTGATTTAAAGGTAAAATAGTCTAGATTCAGTATTGCTTAACATTTTATTCATAACCACATAGATGACATTTGCTGGCAGATGGTGAAGGTCAATACCTCTGAATCTGTGTTCCAAATTCATGATTATTGTGGCAGCCATAGAAGAAGATGACAAAATAACCCCATTTAATTTGATAGAACCAAGTGTCAAATATTTCTATAATGTACAAAATAAGCAAGTTGTGGAAACCCATGATGATAAATGACTATATATTTGGGATTCTGACAAGAACGCATCAAGAGTGTCACAAAATCAGAAATCTGAATGATTCAACAAGGTACTCCAGTGTAAAATATGCTTAAATACTTTAGGGAAATCTTCAGGCAATAGCCTAATTCATAATAATAATAAATGCTTTTGACTACAATCTATTGAATACCCAACATACAACAGGTGTTAACACCAAGAAAGTATTACAGATGTTTAAGGTGGCACCAACCATTTAAAGAACACTTATATAACTTTAGAAATTTCAAAACTACAAAAACATTCAGAAGCGAGATATATAAAAATAATTTAAGAATTGGAAAAATAAATAATGAAAAATTAGAATATTTATTAAGTAATGGCAAATATTTATCCTAGAAAATACAAAAACTACATAAGGACTCTTTGTTAACATTACCTTGAAACACACAATGTAAATAACTTCTTTCCAAATTCATCAAGTAAATTATAATCATTAGCAAATAGTTTAAGTTAGATCTGATCAAGATTTTTATTTTCCCAGATAATAAGAGGAATTTTGATTTCTTCAACATTGAGATTAATTTTACATCAAATATACCTTAAAATAACATAGTACAAGTGTATAACTCTTCACTTAATTTTTTATTTGTTTTATTCTTTCTTCAGTGAGGTTTATCAAAAAATATTGCCATCATTCTTGTACAGAACCATGGCAATTTGAATCTCAAGAAAATTATTTTTCTCATTTGGAGATTAATTGGCTTATCTGGAACTAGAACTCATATCTTCTGATGCATAGTTAAATGTGCCATCCACTATAGATTTTCATCAATTTTAAGATGCATATTTTTCACATTTTAAAATATCTAAAATCTGAGTGTATTTCATCTCACAATCCATGGTATGCCATAAGCTTATCAGTTGTGCCTTTCCTTTCTCAGCAATATATAAAAGTGGTTTGTGGTATACAGTCCTAAAGACTATGAAATACAACATGCCATTTTTAAAAGTATAAATTATGTGCTTTTCAGGTGATTACAATATCCATTAAATTCCTTCAAAACTTTTTAAAAATGATTGTTCATTTCTAACTAAATGAAAGTCCACATGTACTCACTCCATAATACAATTTTTACTTGGCATCTGATGGCTTCTTAAATTATGCTTTGACCAAGTTTAATAATGTTCTCTAAACAACAGTTCTGTTTTGTTTTTTGTTTGTTTGTTTGTTTTTGAGTATTATATAAGACAAGTTTTTTAGGGAAAGTGTATTGAAAAGTCATGGCAACATATTTACATACAAAATTTGATTTGTTATATCACATTTCATACAACTTACTGGAATTTCACTAATATTTTTGGCCACTCTGTTACTGACTCTGGCTAAAAAAGCTTTGGGACCTTGTAGTTAGTTGGCTGCTGCTCTTTCTTTCTTTCTTTTTCTTTCTTTTTTTTTTTTTTTTTTTTTTGTTTTCTGAGACAGAGTCTCACTCTGTTGCCTAGGCTGGAGTGCAGTGAAGCAATCTTGGCTCACTGCAACCTCTGCCTCCCGGGTTCAAGCAATTCTCCTGTCTCAGTCTTCTGAGTAGCTGGGACTACAGGCACATGCCACCACGCCCAGCTAATTTTTGTATTTTTGATAGAGACAGGGTTTCACCATATTGGACAGACTGGTCTGGAACTCCTGACTTCGTGATCTACCCACATTGGCCTCACAAAGTGCTAGGATCATAGGCATCAATAATCGTGCCCGGCAGACTGGTGCTCTTAAAGCTGCTGGAGTTTTGCAAACTAATTGTCTCAGAGTATTCACACTGCAACCATGTTATAGCAGATTAAGAATATCTATAAAACGTACAAGCAAATAAGAGTGTAAAAATGAAAATACTTTTTAAAATTTCCTGTAAACAATGCATCTAGGCTGAAATATTTTTGATATCTCGTTTTTTGTTTTTGTTTTTTTTTTTGTAAAACAGTTTAACAGGAATCACATCATATATAAAATTGCTACAAAGAAGTCTTTCCTTTAAAAAGAAAAAAAAAAATCTGCAATGCTTCATACCCTGTTGGCAACAGGCCCTTGTCATTTCAAGAAACAACACAGCCTTCACTGAAACACATGTGTGGAAGAGGGAGGTCTGTTATCTGTGCAGGTTGTAATTCCTAGTCATCTGTTTAAACATGCAGTGGCATTTCCAATGTAATTAAATTTCTAATTGTAAACCAAACTTTGTCTATGTATTGGCATGTATAATAAATTATGAATTATAATTATTAAAAACTATTAATTTGAAATCTGTAGAGCAAGTTTCAGCCTCTTGACTGTATCATGAGGTTCATTCTTTTAGAAATTATTTAAACCACATTAATTAAACCTAAGTTTAAATATCTTAAAATCGATACTGATAAAGAAGGAAAATTGAATCTTCAAGTTATGTTTTGCTTATATTTCAAGATGGAGCAGTTATTTGTACCTAGAACAATTAAAATAATAAAGGTATATGAATAAAACCAAGTTTATAATTACTATGTGGTATTTTTGGGTGGACATTTCCAATTACAGAGTAAGAAATATTTTAAAAATTCCTTCATTACTATTTAGAATTAGACAAATATGGAAGTTTGCTTCAATTATTAAGGCATATTAAAATATATCTAAAAAATGAAAGGACAATTAATTTTTCTAAATTAATAACATTTAAACTTTTCAGTCCCATTGTTTATGAAATTGGAGGAGCCCTTTTATATGAAAATCTGAATTTATAACATACTTTGTTTAATTCATGTGTGTGACTATTGAAGTGCTTCAGTAAGGCCATACCCATTTTTAAGGGCTAACTTTGTCTGTAGGGCTGTGGTATTATTCTAATTAATTCCTTCATATGACTTAATAAATATTTTGAGTATTATTCATTTCCATATCTAAATTAACAACAATATTGATGTATCTTACATATAAAGCAGTTTTTATGCAAATTAAAATGAATGATTTATTTTACAGGAAATTCTATTTAAATATTACGGATGATTAGACAGCTGTTAAAAAAAAAAAACCCTAACCAAGTTAACGATGCTGTCAATAAATGTTCATTAAACAATAAAGAAGAAAGCTTTCATTGAAGTAAAGAACATTCATCTAGTTTACCACCCAAAACCAGTGTACTAAAATTCATGACAGCAAATCTTGGATTTAGCTGTTACATCCACTAAGAAATCTACAGATACTCAGCTACAATATGGTGATCTAAAAGAAAAATCAAGGAAGCCCATGTTTCTACTAATGAATAATTACTTCTAACAAACTGTAGGTTTCTTCTCAGACAGACTTTACTCTCAAGACTTAACTTGCCTCCTATCCAGGTAGTTCATATAAAAACTCATATGAGTAATTTATATGGAAAATTATTCTTCCCATCCTATCACTTTATTGAGTATTGTTTACAATCTATGTTTAGAAGTAATTCAGAATCTTGGTTGCTCCCCGATCAGGCTACAGAAAGGATATCCAAATGAATAACTGCTGTAATATGTTGTAAGCATTAAATTTGAGTAATGTGAAATATACCATATAGCAACAAATAAAAGAAAAAAAATCTGGAGCACTAAATAAAATGTTTTTAACAGAGAAACACGAGTGATGGGACTCTAAACATAGCGAGAACAATTAGGAGATTGTTTCAATAATTCAAGTGAGATATAAGAGATTTAAAATAAATTAGGAGTAATAGAGTTGGAGGGAAGGTAGCTGGAATTGACAAATTGGTCACTAAGGGATATAGCTTTAAAAGCATATTACAGGAGGAGTACAGAGATGGGAAATAGGATGACGGCCAACTTTTCAGGTTCTAGAGATCATGGTTGTTGTTAAGTAGAAGCAGTGCTACTGTGATACAATGGAAATCTCAGGTTTAGACATGTTGCAGTGCCTGAAATTGTGCACACAGTGCTCTAGACTACAACAGGGAAGAAGTTTGGAATGGTGACCTATATTTTAATGCATAGTTTTGCATATGATAAATATGTAATGCTTGCAAAGAGAACATCGATTTCTGATTGTCCAGGAAGGAAGAAAGATCAGCTAAAGACAATAAGATGATACTGCCACGTGGCTTTATCAGCGGCACAAGGGATAAACCAGCAGTTATTAACATTTTCAAACTGGGTTCGTCAATTGTACTTGTCCCTTTGCAACTCACGTCACAAAATATTCAGTAATAATTTTTAATATAGGTAACATATACATAACACCAAAAACCAAGCCAAGCAAAATAAACAAAAACATTCTCTACTTTGGGCCAAAAACGGTCAATTTTAAAGATTTGTACATTCAATATTATTTCAATGGCCATAAATGTAATTTAAAAACCTTAAAAAAGTTCCTTTCCCAAGGCTTTTTCCCACTTTAAATGAAAATATACTAAAAAAAATTAAAGTACAGTCAGTTTTCCTATTTTAATTGTTAAAATTATTATAATAGTACTTTTCTATTGTAGCATTATGAAATGGTATTTGACTACTCTTGAGTAGCTCTTTGATCCAAATTTTCTGGAGATTAATCTGAAATGAATATCAAAAGAAAAAAAGGACTTATGCTTTTATACCCTAATTTTACTCATTTATTTTAAAGTTTGAATAACTTAAATAAGCAGTGGTAAAATGATAAAATAAATCACAGGTATTTGAATATTTTTAATAAATGAAATAATTCTATGATTATATGGTCAGTAAAAAATATATATATATTTTAATGTAAATTTTAAAGAATTATATATGTTAATAAACAAAACTATAAGAAAATACAATAAAGTGTTGATGATGATCATCACTTTTATTATGTATTTTTTTAAATCCCTGAAGTAAGCACCTAATGATTTTATAACCAGAATTTTAGTAAGGAGAAACACACAATTAAACAATTCAGAAAAACATCGTAAATAAAACTCAGTGAATTCAAGAATAAAACACTCACAAACATGTCAGGATATTTCAATATAGTTTGTTATTTGTTAGGCAAACAATAAGAAAAATGTAAATAAAAATGTTGGACTTTAAGTAAATTTCATGCTGTAATTTTTTATATTCTAAATAGGAAAATCAATTGTAATTTTGAATCTTACTTTGTGAAACTACTTCTATTTGGTTGAAAATGGAATTCTACTATGGAACATCCTTCAATAACTATTTTAACATACCTCTAAGCTTTGAAAAATAATGGTAATCTCCAAATGTCATTAGATACAAACAAGACAATTTCAAGAGAGAAAAGCAAAATTAAACCTCAACCTCTATAGTTTTAAGCTCTAAAAAATTATGAATTTGCAAAGTTAAAATCAACATCTTCCAGTTTCGTAAGTAAAAGCATTTCTACATAGCTAAAACTCATTTCCAAGCCATAAGCAAATTAAAAATATGAAATACATTTGTTTTTAAACTTTAATATATTCTACTTCTAACAGATATTGAAAGATCTTAAGCGGGAAGTTTCTTGGAATTCTCCAAATATTTACTTCACTTAGAAGCTTTTGTATGTACGATTAAGGGCAAATTATTGTTATTTCTTTTCTCACTAACACTACCCAACACACATGATCCATAGAAGTAGGACTATGAGAGGCTATTTATGTACTTGTTCCATAAGGAACATTTCTAATAACAATTCATTTGTTTTACAGTAGTTATTTTGATAGAAGGGCCCAATATATTTGGGAATTTTTAGCACACTAAGGGCTTTTGTTATTGCTAACATAATTAAATTCTAGATTTAGTGAATTATATTATATACAAAATACACCTCCTTACCAGTGGGAGTAATTTGCCCTACAGAAATCTGTTATAACATTTAAATGAAATTGTTAATCAGGGACTATTTACAGCTGCACCTGCTCTTATTTGTAGGATGAAACTGTGTAATCACTGTCAGTTCTTCCAGATAGAGGCAGTGGGTAACCATTAACACAACAGAAGCATAATTAAAGAGACTCCCCATCGGCTGTAGTATCCTGGATTCGTTAGATATAGCAAAGAGAGGACAGAGAACACCAAGGAGAAAAATGGGTGGAGACTGGTTGTTTTTGACAATGTCACTAAATGCCTACACAGAAAAGTGAAGGAATTAGCCAAAAAAAGTTCTTTGGTAAACTAATAAAAAATAAAGTTAGAAAAAGAGTTTAATGAATTAAGCAATGGTGAATTCTTACTTTCAAAGGAATATTTTAGAACAGAAAAACAGTTGAGAGTGAAACAGATACACCACCACCATTTCTGAGTAAATTGTGAGTGTTTTGATTTTTTGTCCATGGACTTCTAAAGAGGTTATTTTGGGCCCTGTGGTCTGTAAAGGATACTACAGAAAGTGCTTTTAGAAAAGAGTTATGTCTACTATGGTCTGAAATAATTCATATAATTCATATATCTTAAGTATGTAATTTATCCTCTTTGTTTGAATAGTTCTATAATTTCAAAAGTCACTCTTGAGTCTTAGGGATGGTTTTCTGCTTCTTGCCTCCTGCATGGAGTCCCTGTAATCTAGCCAGTAGGTCCCAGGCTGAGTTTGAGAAAGTTGCTGAGGGTATACCTCAAGACCAAGCTGGAGGATGATGAGATGCTGTTCATCTAAGAACACTGCAACCAAGCGGCTATGGGTGACATAAATACAGAAATACGGCAAGGCCAAGAGGGGTGTCTGGAATAAACTGAAAGGAACTATCAAGAATGATGCCACGAAAGCTTATTCCACAAAGTAAAAGAGTTCAAGAAAAAATAGAGATGGGATTTGGTTTCCTGTCATGCATTTAACCTAAACTGATGTGATGCCTAGTTTTTTCTAATTCTGTGGATGGTGTAAAATAATGAAAATAACCAGTTACCGTAGTTCCTTCATTCTATTCAAAATATGGCTCTAGCTAAAACAATTACTGACCTTCTCTGAGTAGTTTTATCTGGGATCAATTAAAATGGCATTTGTTACTTTAGAAAAAAGTCACTTTGAATGAATTAATATATATGGACTACAGATTTAGCGGACAGAGTAAATATACGTGTTAGTGTTATGAAATATAAAGTTATGTATGTGCTCTAAACACTGCATTCAACATATTTCAGATTATAAAGTTATTACAATCAGTATGTCCAGGTGAACATAAGCTTAGAATTCAACTTACATTCTGTGAAAGAAATACATGAAAGAACCAGGAAGTTAATGAGTCCTATTATATGTATTACTTTTTAGCATACTATAAATTTACTTATTTATTATGTTTATTGTCTGTCTCTCCACTGAAACAAACTCCTACATGACAGAATGTCTTCTACTTCGGTGATAAATGAAATCTATCTAGATAGGTAAACAATACTTAGATAAGGCACTCAGTGTTTGTTGAGTGAAAGAATAATCTTGATCTGAAAAATACAGATTACATACTCATGCTGTTCTTTGAAATTTAAAATAAAATGTTGGAATAGTTTTAGATAGTTCAAAGAAGCTAAAAATCTCTACACGTGTATTTAGGTTGCAGAGAATCTGTAAAACATGTCAACCAATACATAAACAAACAAACTGCGAATGAGAAAAAAAAAAAAAAAGGTAACACAAAGGAAACACAAAAGAATGACCTAGCATGACAATTTGGAAGGGCTGCTTAATTGTTATGTCTAAGTAATATAATTTATATAATTGTAAAAGATCAGGAATTTCAAATTTTTCAAAATATTAATGCAATCATAGGCACATATGCCTTTTGGAAAGGTTCAGCTAATCCTAAATATTACTGATAAGAATAATGTCACCTAAAAAAAGGAATATTTGATGCATATATTAGAAACAGTTCTATAAATAAAGATCAGTATAGATGTAAGCCTATGATTTATGTTGGTCAGAATTAAATATTCTTCATAATCATGTGTCCAAATACAGAAGAATAAAATAGCAATAATGAGTCAATTAAAAAGTACAATAAAACTTTGTTGATGTAATGATAAAAAATCCAAGTTAATATAAGAAAACACAAAAAGTTATCCTAATACATACTTTTATAACTTTTTTGCGAGAAAATAAATTACAAATTTTGTATTTATAATTTGTGTGCTTGTTTTTTGAAAATGAATATTTTTGTAAATTTTCATAATTGACATGTAAAGTATTAGTAGTTAGGTGACTTAAAATTTGATTAATCAATGTAAAACATAATTTCTAATCTTATTTTAAATGTCTCCAGAATGTCAACATATTCTGTTATTTTTAGACAAGAATTTCTTGTGAATAAGTATGATTAAGAACAATAAAATCCTGGTTGCATCTGACTATTAAATTTTTAATACCTAAATTACATAGTTAAATTGATATATAAGAATTATTAACTTTTATGAATTTCAAAACTTAAGTCATTTAGATTAATGATATATCTTTGAATAAAGTCAACTACAGGAAATTATCAAATGAGAGAAGAGAGAAGCATAATTATGGATATTGCTTATGAAGCAGACATGAAAAAGGGTAATCTACTGCTAGCATAAGTGATAAGATGGCCTCATGAAGATGGCCAGCAGCATTGTCAGAGAAGTTTATTTTATATACACCTACCTACCAATAATACATACATACACAGGAATAATACTACATAGGAAAGTAATCTTAATTTATGCTTTTTGGCATTAAAATATTCTTGTTACACACATTCAGTGTATTGTCCAGTCACATCTTCCTCTGATCCTAAGTGTCTGCAATAGAATACATAAAAGCGCAACTGCTTTGTCGAGAAATAACACTTTTCTAACTAATACAGAAATTTTGAACTTTTGTATTGCCATTTGGGACAAACTGAACATAGCCTGCTTAAAAGTTCTGCCTAACTTATTGGAATCCTTTTATATCTATCTTGGACAAAATCACCTAACTTCTATCTTTTGGAGTTTACAGTTAGTAATCATGGCAAATATTTCATTCCCTAAAAGAAACATGATTTAGGAAAAGAAGTCTTGAGCACCAAAATTCAATTTTCTGATTTAACTGAATGTGATATCTAAGATGCAGAAACAAGTAACAATTCTATACCTGGACAGGATATTTACTTTGATTGGTTTTCCCCCAGAAGTGACCATGGACTACTTAAAATATTTTCAGAGCTCACTGCATAACTTTAAAGAATAGTGGTCAAGTTGCAACCATGGCTATAACCATTTTCTCTGTTTGTATATTTCAGACATAATGAAATGAAATGTGAAATGTGTTATAAACAATTAAACAGACACAGGTATTATGGTGAGGATCATCTACACTGAGTAAATTGTTAGATATATATTACATTTGGGCATAAGTATTCTAATGTTAACTTGAAGAATATATGAAATATTCATTAATTGAATATTCTAATCTGTTAAAATGATCATAATAATTTCCATTCGTTAATAATTGTACTTTCATTTAAAAAAATTAATTCAATATATTTTCTTTTCTTTTTTTTTTCTTGGAGATGAAATCTTGCTCTGTTGCCCAGGCTGGAGTGCAATGGTGTGATCTTGGCTCACTGTGACCTCCACCTCCTAGGTTCAAACAATTCTCCTGCCTCAGCCTCCAGAGTAGCTGGGATTACAGGCCTGTACCACCATACCCAGCTAATTTTTGTATTTTTAGTAGAGACAGGGTTTCACCATGTTGTTCAGGCTGGTCTTGAACTCCTGAATTCAGGTGATCCACCTGTCTTGGCCTCCCAAAGTGCTAGGATTATAGGTACGAGCCATCGTGACTGGCTTTTTTTAACAATGTTTTCCTTTCTTTTTTTTGAGATGGAGTTTCGTTCATGTTGCCTAGGCTGGAGTGCAATGGTGTGGTCTCAGCTCACTGCAACCTCAACCTCCCAGGTTCAAGTGATTCCCCTGCCTCAGAACCCTGAGTAGCTGGGACTACTGGTGCCTGCCACCATGCCTGGCTAATTTTTGTATTTTTAGTAGAGACAGGATTTCGCCATGTCGGCTAGACTGGTCTCAAACTCCTGACTTCAAGTGATCTGCCTGCATCGGCCTGCCAAAGTGCTGGGATTATAGTCCCAAGCCACCATATCCAGCCCTGAGGGCATTTTAAAAAGCAATTAATTTTCAGTCACATTGCACCATTAATACACATTACGCAGTGAGCAGTTATGACCAAGTTTCCACATTTGGAGGCAATTACAACTCTATTTTGACTGTTGCCTGGCTGAGAGCAGTTATAAGTTGTCAATTACTACAAAACAGGGCAAAAATTCACAGATGCTAATATTTGGGGAAATGATGTCTTAAAATTGATGGAATATAATATGTATGAAAAGCAGAGGGTAAATATAACCCTTAGCGCACAATAAGCACTCTCAGGGCAAAGGGATGATCCTTCCTTGATATCAATTACTTTGATCCCACTGGCAAGGCTAACTCAATAGAGCTATTTAACTGAAACTTACTATAAACAGTATAAATTAATTTTTCTTTTGTGGTATTCTTACAAAAGCACTCTTTGAAATGTTGATTGCCCTTTAATACAGTCAGAGAATCTATTATCTGGGATAGTTTGCATATTCAGATTCTTGCTACCATCAATTCTAATGGCAAAATTAATTAGTATTCTGGAGTTGACTTTAGTCTGCGTTATAGTTTTAGTTTTCATGAATCAGTCCTTTAGGGCTTGCTCACCCCTTAGTTCTAATAAGTATAGTTCTTCGGTCTTTAGAGTGAAAAATCTGATCCTAGAACTCAATAAACTAGTTGAAGGTTTGCCTAAATAGAGCCTGCTGTGACAAAATCTAATTTCTGTGGGAAAAAAGGACTGTGCCTTTCTCATTCACATGAATATCCTTCATCTAACATGGTGACAGGCTCAATAAATTATAGGCAAGTAAAAAAATAATCTTTCTGCCATTTCAATATACAGAATTATGGTTACTTAAAAGAAAGAACTCATACTGATTCATCAAAAATGTTATTTTCACATTTCTAAAAGTCTCACTTAGAAAGGTTTCTGGGTAAGCAATTTATTTGTTTAGAAATATCGTCTAAAAAATGTTCAGTACTTTGTGTCTCCAAAAATCATCCCAAATGATTCAAATGCAATACTTAAATTCAAAATGCAATATTTAATATAAAATTTAGAAATGATTTCAAAAAGTTACCTTCCAAGGTGTCTTATTACCCACATTTGCATGGAATAAGACAAGGGATAAAAGAGCAGAGACTTGCAATGCCTAGGAAAACAAATTCCTCCTCTTGCCTGAAAAGCAAAGTGACTAATGTCCAAAGAAAATTGATGCTGGTAGACAGCTTCAAGAAAGGAAAGAGTTAATCTTAGTTGCAATGGGAGTTAAAATAATAATAATAGCAAATAACTAGAAATATTTTTATGATGATAATGATGACACAATGATATTTTGCCATCACAGTGTATGTATAACTCTCTTATGTTATAAGAGAGCACAATAAAAGCATGCACAATTATTTCATATTTATTGCAACTAATTAAAGCAGTAAGAGAGGTAATATTAAAGGTATGTAAAATAAGTATAATTAGCAATATTCTGGAAACTTTATCTTATGTATCCAAAAGTGGCATATAAGAGTGTATTTATTATAACATTTATTATGGCAGGATGGAGTACGATGCAGCTGGGGTGCCAATACCAGGAAATTAGATAAGTAAAATGTGTTGCCTCACTGGATAGCATTGCACACAGAGGTTGGATTTAATGATCTCACTTATAGAAACATGGCTAGAGAGTTTATCGGTAAAGCCTAAATGTGTGGATGTATAAAACCTACATTATACAATATCATTTATAAAAATTCAACATGTACATGCAAACACACACACACACACACACACACAAAAAAAAAAACAAAGCTATATTATATAGTTTTCAAAGAAGCATGCATATCTAAAAGCACAAATTAAATTGAATTCACTGGCACATTTCCTAACAAAAGTAATGAGAATAGGAGGGGGCCAAGAAATGATGATTAACATACAATAAAATGAAACAAAAAGACTGCTAGATCAATAAAGAAAATAGTTAATGAGCTGAGGATCATGAGTGCTTCAAATCTGTGCAACCAAGATAAAAAAAAAATAAAAATAAAAGCTAAAACTTTCCAAATTGTTTCTACAATTACCATATCAACAAAATTTTACCAGATATTGGATATCTGATTTGTTTCACCCTGTATCTCCAGAGACCTCCTGTGACAAATAGTGGTTTTGTATAAATAGTCCATTCATACATTTGAATTTTGGTTGCTTTTTTCAGGATATAGAAAATTGCATTTTTCCAAAAGCTTAATGTTTTTATTATACATAGGTTGACATTTTATCACATTCTCAAAAGTGAATCAGACATTTAATATGGCTTTAATCTAAAACTCCTCTAAACTGTGTGATTTAATTAACCGATAATTAAATACCAAATACGAGAACTTTAGGGACTAATGCATTGAAGCTGTATCAGGATGAAAGATGTTTACACTGAACTCAAAGATTCTCCCCTGACTGAATGAGACTGGGAACTGCAAGCATGACAGAGCGAAAGCCCGCTGATAACCAGCTGTTCATTAAAGCATTAGCCTCCCTGAGCTTAAAGAATGTCAAAGCCTCTTCTTACACATCCATGGAAAAATAATTGCAGAGCAAAAAGAATGCTGCTTTGCATTTGTAATAAGAGGCAAAATGTTACTGAGCATTAGATTTATATTTATTTCTAAAAATACTCATTTCTAATAGTTCCTTTGGATGGCCTTTTATTTTCAACATTTATCATTATGACCTTCTATTCATTCAACCTCTTTCTCATCTGGCTTTTCTCTTTTGCATTGTGAATATGCTTTTTTTGAGTTGTCCTGTTGTCTCATTTTGTCTTGCCTATTACATGTTGGCTTAGCAACAGTAACATGTGAAATTCACAAGTGTATGTTAGCCAAAAGGGGATGCATCCTGAAATATACTTTTAAAGTCCAAAAGGCAAGAAGAAGGCAAAATACGTTTTCCCAAGTGATCACAGTGAGAAATAATTTGGAAATCTATGTTGATAAAGTTAAAAAAATCAATATTAGTTAAAATAAGCTTAACATAGTCATACATTAAATATGGTAAAACAGAGAGCTACAGGATTTAGGAAAATTATCCAATGTTCTATAACCAGCATCAGAGACTAAAATCCAGAAAAACACCCCCATCCCATCTCTCTAGTATAACAAAAAATTAGATTCTTAAAATAAATTAACAGTAGTGGACGCATTATACTCAGTTTTTAGTGTGGCCAGAGCACTACACAATTTGGAGGAAGGGGCCTGGAGTCACAATGCTTGGATTCAAATTCTGGCTTTACTGCACAACAGAAATGACTCGTGGCAAGTCTCTCTGAATCTGTTTCTATATTTGCACAAAGGTGAAAATAATCATACCTATCTCATTGGATTGTTGAGGATTAAATGAGACAATTCATATAATCAGAACAGTCCCAGGCATAAAGAAATACATTTAACATATTGCTTATCTTTAAAATAAATTCTTTCATTTACATACATTTGAATACCAATCCCATTGTTAATCATTAACACATACAAAAGGTGCAATCCCACTAGTTATAAAGTAGATACACTTATTCTGCCAATCATGATTCTTTAATGAATTCAATAATTAGTTCATACTTTTCCTTTCACTTTGTCTCATGGATAGTATTTATTAAATTCTGTAAACACATCAATAACCCTATTTAGACCACGGCTGAGGATTTCCTCACCTTCTCATTGCCAATTATCTTTCTCTTCTCAAAAAAATATCCACTGATAATCCAAAACTCTAGATAACAGAATATCTTATCCTCAACACTTCTATTCCAAAAATCTTATTTTATATTGAACACAACAGTCGAGCAATCCTATTCCCTTATTTCTACTAAAAATAGAAAAATTAGCCATATGTGGTAGTGGGCACTTGTAATCCCAGCTACTTGGGAGACTGAGGCAGGGGAATTGCTTGAACCCAGGAGGCAGAGGTTGCAGCGAGCTGAGATCATTCCATTGCACTCCAGCTTGGGTGATAAGAGTGAAACTCTGTCTCAAAAAAAAAAATTTCTTCCTTTCATCACTAACTTTGAAATTCTTGGTTGCTTTCTCTTTCCCTCTATCGTCAGCCTTCCCTCTCTATGTTAGAATTCCACAGCTAGACATTTCAAACATAAGTTTCAACCACGTCAGTATTTCTGAAGGTTTAGTCTGCTTTGGGGAATTATCTTCATTTCAAAAGGCCATCACTTCACATTTTGCCATTTAACTTTTAAAATAAATAGCTATGAGGTGTAAAAGGATCCCTTCATATTTAATAACTACTCACTATTTAAATAATCACCTTTCTAGAAGTCAAACAAAATATAGATGTGTTCCTATTCCTATAAGAATGAAATATTATATTGTTTGGTTATTTTCAGCACCTAATAACCTAAGAAAATTTGCTTTTATGTGAAGGTATTATTGGAGACTCTCAAAAAAGTACACCATAGTTCTTAACATACTGATCCCATTAGCTGGTCTTAGGACACTTAAAAATATATATATTGCAGATTGCTGGACCATGATTTTTCTGGTTTCTAAAACTGCTATAGTTTAGCTCCAAGTTAAACTTTTATATTTAACCAGTCACAATTTTAAATAAAGAATAAATGGGTCATGAAAAAATACAATTCATAAAATGTATTAAAGCTCACTTTATAAAATCTATAAAATACACAAACCTAACTTTAATTATAATCCAAATCCTAAAATTAAAGAAATTTAGCATGAGACAAAATGTTTTTCCAGAATAACTGTTAATTTCTGAGCTAACTTGTTAATGCAAATTACATGTTTTCTGCATGCCACATGTGTGTGGGTATAATTATGACATATTACATCTTAGTCTCTAATAAGCCAGATAATCTTCAGATTCAGAAACACACAGATTTAAATCAGCAAGAGTATGTTGTGCACAAAGACTAAGCCAGTAGACACTAATTCACCCAGACAGCTGATGTTGTATTTGAAGAAAATGAGACACAATCAGGGACAGATTGAATTACACTTCTAGAAATGGAAGTAATATGAACACATGTCTCCTTATCCACTATGGAGTAGAAAGGCAGATCAAATATCTGGGTAATCCTGAAAACTTTGAAAGAGTGGATTCCTACCCCAACAGAGCCTGCTGCCATAAGTATATAAGACATGAACTAAAATATTGCAATAAATTATGATAAAAGCTAGAAATTTAAATAGGGATAAATAATACAAAGCTATGAGAATCATCTAACTTTTTGAGCTTTAATTTATATAAACAAAAATAGAGCTAAGAAGATCCCTCCCAGGTTTAAATTAAAGGGTCCTAAAATAGTATTGAGTAGTAACAGCAAAGGCTATATAAATATGTATATATACATATACACATATGTGTCTATATAGTTTATATATATATATATATATATAATTCATATATTGTATCTATATTTACCAGTCTTTTCAGATATATCGACCAATAGAACAGGTCAGAGAACCCAGAAATAAAGCCACATACCTACAACCATATGATCTTCAGCAAAGTCAACAATGACAAGCAATGAGGAAAGGACTCTATATTCAACAAGCGATGCTGGGGATAACTGGCTGGCCATATGCATCAGATTGAAGCTGAACCTCTACCTTTCACGATATACAAAAATTAACTCAAAATAGATAAAAAATCTAAATGCAAGACCTAAAACTATAAAAACTACAGAAGAAAATCTAGGAAATACCATTCTGGTCATAGACTTGGCAAAAAAATTATGACTACATTTCCAAAAGCAATTGCAATAAAACAAAAATAGAGAAGTGGGACCTAATTAAACTAAAGAGCTTCTGCACAGCAAAAGCAACTATCAACAGAGTAAAGATCCAAGGATGGGAATAAATCTTCACCAACTATGCATCCAACAAAGGTCTAATATCCAGGACCTATAAGGAATCAACAAACAAAATTACGACAAAGGACATGAATGGGCACTTCTTTAAAGAAGACATATAAGCAGCCAATGAACATATAAAAATATGCTCAACATTACTAATCATTAGGAAGATGCAAATCAAAACTGCAATGAGATACCACCTCAAATCAGTCAGAATAGTTACTATTAAAAAGCCAAAAAATAATAGATGCTTGCCAGGCTGCAGAGAAAAAGGAACTTTTATACACTGTTTGTATAAATGTAAATTTGTTCAGCCACTGTGGAAAGCAGATTGAAGATTTCTCAAAGAACTTAAAAGATAACTAACATTCTATCCAACAATCCAATTAAGGGCATATACTCAAAGGAAAATCAATCATTCTAACAAAAAGATGCATGCACTGGTATGTTTAGTGCAGCAAAATTTACAATAATAAAGACATGGAATCAACCTAGATGCCCATTAACAGTGGACTGGATGAAGAAAATGTGGTATACATATATGTATACATACACATACATATGTGTGTATATATATATATATATACATATACATATATGTATATACCACATTTTCTATGTGTGTATATATATCTATATCTATATATATACATATAATCATATTAGTACTACACAGTCGTAGAAAAACATTAAATCACGTCCTTTGTGGCAACATGGATATAGCTGGAGGCCATTATCTTAAGCAAATTAATTAATGCAGGAACAGAAAACCAAATGCCACATGTTATCAATTATAAGCAAGAGCGAAACATTGAGTACACATGTACAAAAGAGGAATAATGAACACTGAGGACTTCTAAGGGAGGGATGGTAGGAAATGGGGGAAGGTTGAAAAACTACGTATTGAGTACATGCTCACTACCTGAGTGATGAAACCATTCATACACCAAACCTCAGTGACACACAATTTACCCATGTAACATACCTGCACATGTACCCCCTGAAACTAAAAGTTGATTTTTTAAAAATCAACCTTTTAACTTAATAATATATTCATGTATTTAAGAAAATGATTAATGTTTCAGAAATATGTTCACATTCAAAATTCAACGACAAAATACATAACATTTTGGACGTTGACATTTTAGTGAATATGATAAGGCACACAAAGACAAAGTAATACTTAAACAACTATCACTTCTCTGTAACCAAAGGCCAACTGTCATCACAAAGGGAGATGGTAGAAGACAAAGCTTATTAAAGCATCATAAAAGAGGACTGAAACAATTTCAAAAATAATTAGCAAGAAGCAGGAAAGGGGGAAGATTAGTAAGTAGGTGAAAGAAAGAAGCAATATAAAGAGGCTCACGTAATTATGAAGTTAATTCATTAATTTAATAAATTAAAATAAAATATTTTAAATTAAGTGGGTTATAAAGTTTAGTGAAAGAAAGTAGGAACTGGAAAGTTATAGAAGGATAAGATGGGGGCATATGCTATGCAGAACAAAATTCCTTACATGGGTCTTGTTGCAAAATAAAAGGGCACTCTGAGAAACTACATAGAATTTAAATGTCACAATAAATATGTATTACTAAAGTATTCATGGGATTGTTTAATTGTCAAGTCTTCATAAGAGTTCAAGCTTTGAACTCTCTTCTATCATTATAAATCACCTAGGAATAATTTATCCCAAACTTATAAAAAATAATCCATACTTTTTTTGACAAGAGTATCTCTCTCTCCCCTGAGCAGTGAGAATATTATGGCCATTAAAACCAACACTCTTTCCTCACAAAAAGAAAGAAAATTTTTTGTTTTCTTTCTCTATTCATCCACAATAAAGCCTCAATCCTACTTCAAGAGGAGAAGTAATTGAAGTAATTCTGAGGCTTTATTGTGGATGAATAGAGAAAGAAAACAAAAGTTGTGAGGGAAGAGTGTTGATTTTAATGGTCATAATTCTCCATCTACTTGTAAGCAGGTGAATGTAGAGAAATGAAAACAACCAGCAATCACTTTAAATTTAATGACATAAATTCTACAGGCTGTCAGTGCTGTCTGGTAACTCTACTGCACTATCTTTGTCAACAAACTATCCTGCAACTAATCCAAACTTTCTCCTCATGCCTGCAGCTTTCTTTTCCATTTTTATGGATCATTGTCTTGTTCCTTATTCCACTGAGAAAACAGACACAATCACAGAGAACTTCTTTCTCTCACCACCACCAGATCTGCCATCTACTGCCCCCTAACAATACCCCCTGCCTCCTTCCTACTAACATGTGATCTCTGTTGCCCTACCCAAGCAAGATTTCTTCCATGGTGCACAGAATCCCATCCATTCTCATCCACTCAGCACCTCAATAAATTCCTGCCTCTCTTTCAATATCAGCCTTTTTTCTCTCTTTTCTTGATCATTCATCAACCTAAAAATATGTGGAAATAGTATCCTGTGTTTAAAACAAACCAACCAACCTCCATTCATCCACATTTGCCCCAAGCTATTTCCTAATTATGTCCTCCTCTTAAAGGTCACACTCAAACATTCTTAGAAGCACTGGCACTGTCTCCACCCAGTCCAGTCTCACTCAAGATTCTCCCATTAGGTTCTTGCCTTCCCTGCTCCACCAAAATGTTCCTGACAATATCTGCCATTTTCAGATTCAGTGATAAATTCTCAGTGCTCATTTTGCCTGTCCTGCTGGAAGCAATAACACAGTGGATGGTTTCCTTTCAACTTTCTATTTATTGAAATGCCCTCTTAACCTGATTTCCACTTGGAAATTTCTTTCCTTGTTTTCCTCCCACATTAATGTCTGCTTCTTCTCTTTGTGGTTTTCCTTTACTGATATTTTTCTTGTGCTGACATTTATTGTTAGAATGCTGAAGGGCTCAGCTTTCTATCCACACACTCTACTTATGTGATCCAATCCAGCCCTTCTAAGTAATCCTCTTTAGCATAGTGTTTAGATTATATCTACAGCTGACTAGGAAACACATCCCACCAGCCCAAGCTTAGAAACACTCTTGATCTCCAGACTTGTATATTCTGATTTCTGCATGATACTTCCACATGAATAACTAAAAGGCAAGTCAAATTTATGTCTGGAAACAAAATTATTGACCCAATCCCCCACAACCAACCCTCCCTTCAGTGTTCTGCATCTCAATAAAGGACACCACTATTTACTCAGTTGCTCAGGTCAAACACCTTGGGGTCACTGAGGACTTTCTCTGAAATGCCAGTTCATATATCAGTAAATTCTGCCAGATTCAATGATAGATAGATAGATAGATAGATAGATAGATAGATAGACAAACAGACAGAGAGACATACAGACAGATAGACAGACAGACAGGTAGATCAGTTCTTACCTCCTCCATTACTACCATCCTGAAGCAAGTTTCCATCATTTTCTCTCTGGACTGCTAACTTGTTTCCAATAGTACATTTTAAGAGCAATTAATATATTCTTTTAAAGGTACATCATATGATGTTTTCACCCTATTTAGAACATTCCATGGCTTCCTATCACAATCAAAGCACAATTCACAAAACTTACTTTGGTACATGCAGTGATCTGGTGGCTCTGGCTACTTTCTTCTCCTACCATTCACCCCTTTGCTCACTCTCCTTGGCTATACTGACCTCTCGTTGCTTCCTGTAAACCCCAAGCACAATTTTGCCCTCAGGTGTGTGCTTCCCTCTTTGCCTAGGTACTCTGTATTCCAGATATTTGCACAACTTAGTCCTTTTATTAGAATTTCTGCTTAAGTATAATGCCAGGTCAGAAGTTTCCCAATCTATAGAATCACTGTCCAACTCCTCAAAGTGCTTTATGTTTTCCTCACATTGCTGAATATTGCCTTATATATTTCATGGCAGCTACATGAGGGCAGAAACTCTATTTTAGTCTGATATTTGGTATATACTCAATATATGTTGAATAAGCAAATTCATGGTATAGCATTCATTGCAGATATAAACTCATGTATATTTAGAAAAGCTTTACGGACAGCAGAAAAACAATGTTTCCTGAAATACTGTACTTCACGAGATTGTGCAAAATGGCTTTTGTGGCTGTGGTCTCTTAATAACACTAAGTTTGATTGAAGAGCCATGTTAAGCAATTTGGGCTTTTAGTTATTAATCTGAAAACTGAGAATGAAAGAGAAGTTGATGAATCATCCCAGTTACAGAAAATTGCTAATTTAATAAGCAACTCATTAGAAATTGCTATGGTGGCTCTGAAGTTTAATGAGCAGGAATTTTTCTCTCTAATTTTTCTGAAGCAGCAAGATGTCAGTGAACTGAATTGATGCTTAAATAATTGTGATTCTTTCTCTACTTTCTTATTCATGAGAAATTAGCCTACATATCCTCTAAGTTATACCTACTTAATGTTGGATGTACTAGAGTGAGAAATCAGGAATCATTTCCATTACAATGCTAAAATATTACCCAGCACATACTTTGACATCTTGATTTTAGTCCTGGGGTAACTAGCTCATGTTTATACAGCTATGCATATTTGTAGATGTTTATAATGTGTTAGTAAGCTAATAATAATAGCAGTAACTGTTGCCAAGATCTATGTCGAGTGTTCAATATGCTCTTTTAAATGCAGTTTCTTTAATATAGCTCTTTTTTATTACCATCTGGAAAGACCAAATCCATTTATCCATTTTTTGAAATTATATCTAATTCATATATGTATGTTCACTTAATGCTCTTTTAAAATCATTCTACTTTTATACCCCACATTAAATTTTGATAGGCTTTTTCAAAGGGCAGTATTTTTCTTTCTTGTCAAATTTCAAAGATATCTTATAAATTCATCTTAATGATTATTATAGCTGAGAAAGGTGTGTTTTTCAGAATCATGTACTTTGAAGTGAGATAGAACTGAATTTAACATCAGGTCATTCAGTAGCTGTGACCTTGGGCAGCTAATCTCTCAAAGGCTCACTTTCTCCATCTTTAAAAGGGAAGCCAGTCTGCTACAGAGAATTGTGGTGTAACTCAGCTGCATATACTTGTATAAAGTGCTTGACTTCATTAAGCATTCTTTCCAATGCCATAGTTTATTAAGTGTTCTTTCCAATGCCATCACCCCTCTTAAAATGCTACTCCCTTCATTCTACACCTCTAAAAAAAAAAACAAAACAAAAAAACAAAACAAAACAAAAAAACACTCCTTAGGGATAAACTAAATACCAGGCATCACAAATATATTGGTAAGCAAGCCAAATTCCCTTCATTCGAAGGCACTATAGGAATTGAGGCAACTATCAGTCAATGTTTTATTCATTGGTACTGGCAAAAACAAGTAAACAAAAAGTCTGATTACTTTTATAGGTTTGAAATTTACGTTTATTAGAAAATGTTGATATTAATGGCCACCAAACCACACATTTTTATTGTTATAGTTAATTTCAAATCTGGACCTTTTTTCCAGTTCTAAAGCTTAAAACTGTCCAAATGAAGATTAGTGGTTCCTAAGCATTGCAGGGATAAAGTAAGAGTTCATGCAACATCACTTTTTAGACCTTATGCAACTCATAACCACAACAAAAGCAAATTCAAATGATTTAGTTGAATATTTTTGGTGGCCAATATGTAATTTTGGTAGGAAGCATAGACTACATGGTGTTTAAGAACAATTAGTATAGGCATAAAGGATTTTTTGTCTATTTGTTAACAGGATCATGAAGAACACCCACTTTGAAGTCTGACAGTCATTTCTGATTTTGTCTATATGATACATGGACTAACTATCTATGTGACTATAATCAAATTACTGAATCTTTCTGCATTTCGATTTCCTCATCTATAAATTGTGTCTTGAGTAGTAAGTGATAAAAAGTAAAACACCTCCCATATAATAAAAATAGAGTATGAATGCTTTCCAAACCTTGTCTCCGATGACTGTCTCAATTAATTTCTTCCTAGTTTTGAAGCAATGTAATAGATTGAAATGTTTCTGTTTTCCTAGAGAATGGTTATGCATTTGTTCTCCAAATGAATGCTGTGTTTTAGAGGCATAATTGCCTAAGTGCACATCCAAGAGTCATTAATGTCTTCGGATTACTTGTACTGATTACATGAAATTCTAGGAAGCAGAGGTTCTGAAATAAAATATAGCAAAAACATCTTTGGAAAAAAACTTTTCTTAATGATTAATTTAGCAAAAGGCCAATATTTTACCCTTTCTTCTTCAGTACATAGAACTTTGAATAAATTGTACTTCATTGTAACTTTCTGACCATGAATCACTGTCTTCGGAGAACGTCTCTCTCCCCCACCAGAATAAGAGTTCTATAAGGACAGGGGTTCATTTATGACTCCTGATATCCCATAATAATTTGTTGAATGAATAGCTTAGAATCATAATAGAAATAAATAAAGGTCTGGAAATACAAAATAATAAAATAAATTTATTTTTCTTTTATTGGGCACTATGACTTCTTACTCAAGGACCATATCTTTCCTCCAAAACCTAGATTTTTCCCCCATGGTCTAATAGGTTTTAGTCTTCAATGAAATCTTATCTGTAAATTAGAAATATATTATGTATCATCATTTATCCTAAATGAGTTTTGAATCAAAAATAATTAGATGAATCTACATCACATTGCCCTTTTTAAAACCACAATAAAACAAAATCTAGTTCACTCTCTTTAAAGTAATCAAAAATCTAACTGATTATTAGATTATTTTTGACAATCATATTTTATGTGAAATCTCTATGATGTTTAGAAAAGCCAACATTTTACCATATGTCATATTCAACTTCACTTAAAGATGCTCTTAATCTCTATAGGAATTAAATTATATTCAGTAACTCTATTACATGCCTTTTTTATTATAGACACATCTGCAAACCTTTGTCAAGTATTTTAAGAGTTCATGCATTTCATATTCTTAATAGCCAAGTTGAATAGGACATTAGAGTTTATCAAGTCCAGTAATTCTTAGTTGGAATTTGAAGCTCTAACTCTCTAATTATATCCCATAGCCTGAGCCAAGTTGTGGGACTCCTATATAAGAAACCAGGTTGGAGCTAGCAATGAGAGAAGCAAAAACACTGATTGGTTAAAATGATTTATTTTTATAATACTAACACTAAAGTAGTAAGTGCTTTTAAGTTACTTTAAATATAATGTTTAGCAATGGTAAACAATATTATACTTTTATCAGCACACAATAGTCGTGCTTATTAGAAGCAGTTGACACTTGGTTTGATTCAAATCTCTTCCTAAGTGTATAAACAGTTTTATTTTAAATGTAAAACAGAGCCAGAAATTCTTATCACTTAGAAGAAAACTTTTCAGATTAATTACAAAACTTTATGTTGTCATTTGGTCAATTCTTTTTTAAAAAGTGAGTTTTTGATTTGTGGACACATGTATTCAGGCATTAGAAAATTTGATGAACAATGTTAGTAATGGAAAATGTTTTAGAAATAGTTATGGAACATGTGAACACAATTAACATTTCCCAAAACAAGGAGAAAGAATAGCAAAACCAGCCTTCAAATTTCCAGTTTCAGCTTCAATTACTGCTCAGGAATTGATCAGTATAAAAAACAAAAGAACCTCAAATCTACTTCTGTAAAAGACTGAATGGGTGAGTTAACTCACAAATACTTTTCTTGGTGATTTTTTTTTTTATCTTAAGAATGAGTAAACAAAGATTGCTTCTTTGTCTGTTACGATTTCCTTAAACCATAATAACCTTTCTAAAACTCTAGCCATTACACAGCATTTACTTGAGAGAAACTAAAAACAAACAATTGTTAGAAACATTACTGCAGGAACTAGTCTATTTAGCTAGCCTTGGACCATGTCTTGTTCCTATTATCATTTTACCTGCAGAAAATAAATCCCAATTAATTGTTGACATAATTGAGTTTAATTTCAGTTTTACTAACTCTAATTTAAAATATATTAACAATAGCATGCAATCATTAAAATAACTGAATGGAAAATGGGTATGATGTAGGATTCAGGGAATCAAGCACAAATATATGTACTACAATTACCAAAGATATAGGACAAAAGAGAGATCAGGAAAACAACCAACGGAAATCCAATAAAATAATATTTGTTATATTATCAAAACCCAAATGTCCAAATTTCTACAATGACTTTTTCTACCATAATTTCAAGTTAATTTTTATATAATTTCAAATTTAATTTAAATTTTATTATATTTAATTAGATTTTTCAATTTTGATTTAGTCTACAATAATTTTTAAATTATAAAGTATAAACCCTAAAGCAGACTATTGTGCAAAGTATTAATGCATTCAAATTCTTCACATTCAATATGCCATAGTGCCTTTTTCAGAGAATATTACATTATACACAGAAATCTCTTGAGATATTAAATATCTATTATTTGTATAAATAAAAATATTTTACAAACCGCTGCTCAATGAAATAAGAGAGGACACAAACAGATGGAGAAACATTCTATGTTCATGGCTAGGAAGAATCAATATCGTGAAAATGGCCATACTGCCCAAAGTAATTTACAGATTCAATGCTATCCCTATCAAGCTACCAATGACCTTCTTCACAGAACTGGAAAAAACCACCTTAAACTTCATATGGAACCAAAAGAGAGCCCACATAGCCAAGTCAATTCTAAGCAAAAAGAACAAAGCTGGAGGC
>PVKV010010570.1:0-75026 GCA_004027835.1 Alouatta palliata | reverse complement strand
ATGAGAACACATGGACACAGGGAGGGGAGCATCTCACACTGGGGTCTGTTGGAGGGGAAAAAGAGGAGGGACAGTGGGGGGGTGGGGAGTTGGGGAGGGATAGCATGGGGAGAAATACCAGATATAGGTGATGGGGAGGAAGGCAGTAAATCACACTGCCGTGTGTGTACCTGTGCAACAATCTTGCATGTTCTTCACATGTACCCCCAAACCTAAAATGCAATAAAAAGTATATAATAAAAAAAAAAGAATAGAGCAAAAGGACCCAAATAGAACAGCCGGTTCTTGATTTGAGAGAAAGAAATGCCCCTTTGTCAGAAGTAACTAAGGTCTGGGCCTTGGACCCCATGCCTACTTCAGCCAGAGCAGCTCCTTTGCAAATAACCTGCTGCTGTATACATTTACAAAATCTAAGATCTATTAAAGATTTTCATTTTACTGAGAAAAATCAGAGCTGTGAACAGCGAAGTGAGATTTGCTCAAGGTCACATTCCAGAAACCTCTGTCTTAATCAACCTGAGAGAACCCAGCTTCCAGTGATAGCGGGCAAAGGAAAGGGGCCTCAGGGGTGAGACTATGCTTTGATTGAGTAATTAAGAGTAAACCACATGAATTTGGGATTCTACAATTACTCAGGCAAAAACTTGAATCATTTTGTGTTTCAGTCTTCTTACTTTAAATGAGAATACAAATTCACCAGAACAGGTACTCTCAACATATTGAAGAAAAGAACGCATGAGAATGGGAAGAGATGGTACAAATACATTGAGACATAGGGCCTGGCGCATGTTTAAAGTGTGTGTATGCTGCATGCACCTGTGTGCACATGTTATTTATATTTTCCCCACAAATAACTATGTAGCATATTGGCAGATAGGGTCTCCTGCATGCCCTGTGCTTGTTGTTGGAAGTAGGAAGCCCTGTGTACCATGAGGAGAAGAAGACAAGTGAGTCTTTAGTTCACATGCAGTTCATTCCATTTTTGACATACTGCAAAGGTCTTTATGTCAGTTTACTCCCACCCAAATGCAGAGAGAATCAGAATCAAAATTTTGTCATTATTTTCCCAACAGCCAGCCTCCTAAGATCCACCCATGTTGTACAAGGAAATTTCTAAGTGTACTTGGTACAGAACAAGACCAAACAAATCTGAGCAATGAAGTGAAAAGGCTCCATAAACACTTATCATCATCATTGAACTTTCACTGGTATCATTCCATTATATTCAAAATGGTTTCTCACGTTAGCCGTATAATGTATTTTACATGTGGACAGTGAAAGTGAGATTTTAGTGTAGGCATTTTAAGAGACTGATAATTTAAGCACTTTAACCATCCACAGAAAAAAATGTGAAAGTACCAGCCCTGTGAGAATTGGTGTTCTCTCTCATTTATTTCCTGTTCAGCCAAGAGGATGACAGAAATAGGAGAGCTGTAATGATACTCCTTCTTTCAAAGCAGTCTCTATGCTGGGTCACTGTCTGCTGTAGAAAATGTGAATGTCTGCTTGTGTCTGATTAGTTTTATTTGGAAAGTCAAGGAGAGGGATGAAAGGGGGAAGCCATAGGATAATTGCCTTTATTTCAACTTATGGCAGAGAGGAAATGTGCAGCAGATAATGTAATGCATATGCATCAAAAAGGATCATTCACTTCTGATAAAGTATGGATGGGGAGGAAATAAAGCTGGTACAAACGCCCCACTGTCTGCAAAGCTATTTAAAGTATGAGAGAATTCCAATGGAAGTGGTGCAAATTCATCTTTAATACAGGAATTCATCTTTAAAATATCTGAAATACGGCTTTTATAGGATGAAACAGGACCATAGAGATCACCTTTCTTTTATTCGCACCATAAATCAACATTTTCTGGCCACTGTACAACAGGCAGTCTGAGAATTGAATTCAGCACTGAAGGCCAAATCTTTAAGCTGCCCAGCAAGTATTTCTCTGTGATTTTCTTCTAATTTCTTTAATTGTTCATTTTTTTAAGTTTTAGAATCTAATTTTATTATGTTCACCCCAACTTCTCCAACAAATATTTAAGATCAGTAAAGAAGTATGGAACAATGATCAAAGCTGTTCTGTTCCCCACCTTCGAGTGTAAGCTGGTTGTGCTTATGTTATACTGAGTGTCTGGGGCCAGCACCTTGTGGTCGAGAGTCTCTGCTCACCCGCTGTTGTTGATGGGGCAGCTAGTATGTCTACAGCTGTGGTCCAGAGGATGTCTGAATACAGATACTGACACAATGGAAGCTACTTCTCCTAAATCAAGCAAAAGCAAAACCAAAAAAGATTGAAAGAAGTCCCAGTATCTAATAGCTTGTCAGTTTAATTCAGGATATACATTGATGTTATAACCACTTTAAAGGTTGGTTAATGAAGGAAATGGCCTAGACTCACTTTAGTGTGACTTTGGGTTAAGATCCAAACAGATAAGCACCCTTGTTATATCTGCACAGCAGCATATATTTTTGCAAGTAACATCAGAGTAGTATAAATTTATGTGCTATACTTACCTGAATACCTAGCTGGGAAAGATGTAAAAATAAAATTGCTACCTTTGAAAAAGTTTCATCTGTTTTGTGATTTTTTTTTCTTTTAATAAGATGCCACATAGCTCAAGAGTGACTTGAGAACTGGAAGATTCTGTACCTGTACCTTGTACAATGCTTGTAAAATCGCAGCTTTCTGTAATGTGTGTTTGGGAATGAGTGTGAGAAAGCTGCAATTAGGTAGGATCTGGCCCTCTCCAAAACTTTTACAGTTCATTAGAAACGTATGCTTCTACCATTCATTGTTTTTATTTTTCTCACCAAGGTATCTGAAGGTGCTTTGAACGGAAGTAGCCAGACATTCTTTCCCTGCTCAGAAATAGATTAGAGAAACAGTATTGAAGAGAACAATTCTGAAAGCAGCCAACTATCAAGTGACTTGGGCACTTGAAATAATATTGGAAGTGTTTTCTGGGGTTGTTTATAGTTTCTGACTGAAAAAACCTAGAACACTGGTAGTGAACATCCAGTAATAACAATAACAATTTCATAGGAGAGCTAGGAAACAGTAGCACAAACATCCGGTGAATTCTTTACAGTCACCAGATCTACAGAGAAATCTACAAAGGTCGTGGCCATTGATCTTTCAACTCTTGTCAGAGCCAGGTACTAAATTTAAACCATCATCTAGGGGGATATTAAAATGCTCAGATAATCTTTATTTTTTCTTTGAGTGATTTATTTACACCATTTTTAAATGTTCTTTCATATCTTTGCTATTAAAAAGGGGAAAGAGCATAAAGCTGAGGAAATTGAGACTTGTCCTGGCTTTGTCTTTAATTAACTGTGTAACTATGAGACAGGTCATCATGAAAGAGATGGACTCCATAATTTCTTTTTCTTTTCTTTTTTTTTTTTTTTTAAGACAGGGTTTCTCCATGTTGGTCAGGCTGCTCTTGAACTCCTGACCTCAGGTGATCCGCCCGCCTCAGCCTCCCAAAGTGCTGGGATTACAGCCGTGAGCCACCATGCCCGGCTGGACTCCATGATTTCTAATGTCTCATCTAGCTCTAACTTTTTTCAAAATATTTACATTGTTTCTGTCAAAATTGTTGGTGCTTCAGTGATGATTATCCAGAGAGCTAATGCTATATTTGGTATATTGCACATGTCAAGATCTATGAAAAAGTGAATAAAAGGAAACTGTTAAGTTTTACAGTGTGTTTTCACAGATATTATGTTCTTTGATCCTAATAACAGGCCTGTAGGATACTTATGCCTGTAGAAGGTGGGATTCGACCAATAAAAACGTTTTCAAGCCCAACTGGTCAGTAAGTGACAAAGTCAGGAATTAAATCAAAGCTTGAATTGTGCCCAAGTCCACAGCACTTTCTTCAACACCCTGCTCCCTCTGTGCATTAACATTCTCTTGAAAATGTGGACATGGGGGAAAATATCTCCCACACTTCACTTCATGAAAAAGGAGAAAAGTCAACAATGAAATTTCTCTTAGACTCCAAGTAACTTGAAAGCAATTCTTTGTATCTGTTAGGCCAAGAATGATCTCTGACACATTGAATATTTTCAATAAATTCCAGTAGAATAAATGAATTGCCTTTTATGAAGTACATGATATATGAATGACTTAAAATTTGTCTAAAGGTACGTAAGTTTTTCAAAGACATATTTGATTTTCATTCCTGGAAAAACAATAAAATTTGATTATTGATTGTTATTGCTGATAATACATTTTTCAAAGTTTGTATCTCAGCCCCTGAAAATAATTTTATGACATTTTAAAAACAATAGTCCTAAGAGCTGCACTTTCTAATATTTAAGTTGCACAATTTTAATGAAATAAGATATTTACATTCAAATTAGACATACCAGAAGTTAGAGTTGTAATCAAAATAAAATATATACAATTTTGCTAAGTTCAAATGATTTGTATCTATCTCATACAAATTCCTAGCAGCCAGGAAACAGTGCTTTCATGGGAAATCTTTAAAATAGCTGATAACTTAATCCAACTTTATATCTCTACATGAACTATTGAAATATTTAACAAATATGCATCAATAATTTGCTGTATTTAAAAGTTTTCTACGTTAATATCTTTTATCTTTTTATCTTGAATCAAACATTTATTTTAAATTGATTTAAAAGATAAATTACCAATCTCAGTTTTCTAGTACTTATGGTTCTCATTATTTATGTAAAAGAAAATTATAAAATCATGTAAACAAAATTGATTTTAATCCACTTTTATGAAAACAATTCTCAAATATCAGTCTTCGAGCCACTTTAATATTGTGCTACAAAACCAAACAACCTTTTAAAAAAAGTTGTTGCCACACAACAAATTTGGCCACATGGTAGAATTCTTCACATTCTAAATCCACTTTGCAGAATATATTACTCATTATCTATGGCTTTTATTTACCTAATTCAGAATCAGATTTCCCTCATAGCATTGTTTCTGTCCAAGTGAAAAGTGTATCATAGGTTTGCCCTAAATTTCTGATGAATAACAAAGAATTTAGAGGATATCTTGGAAAATATGGTATATTAAACATATATTTAAGACACACACACAGACACACACACATACACACACAGACACACACACACACACACACACACAGAGAGCGAGAGAGCACACTCATGCTTAACAGCAAGGAGATACGTTTAAAGATGTAGCCATACAAGGAAGTCCACATGAAGTGAGAGAGGGGATGATAGCCACAAAAATGTTGAGAGTTGGAAAGCAGAAGAACAAACAGTAATGGATTGGCAGGCGCAAATTATTTGAAACTCAAGCAAAGAGTGAAAAAAGCCAAGAAGAAAAACCTACCTGACAATACAGAACCCCCCCCCCTCCCAAACCAGACACAGTACTACCTTGTACCTCTGGAAGTGGATATGAAAACTCAGAACTAAATGGTTGGAATGTAATTACACTGCTCAAATTAAACTGCTGAAATGTGATTAAAACATCCAGTTCTCGGCCGGGCGCGGTGGCTCACGCCTGTAATCCCAGCACTTTCGGAGGCCGAGGCGGGTGGATCACGAGGTCAAGAGATCGAGACCATCCTGGTCAACATGGTGAAACCCCGTCTCTACTAAAAATACAAAAATTAGCTGGGCATGGTGGCACGTGCCTGTAGTCCCAGCTACTCGGGAGGCTGAGGCAGGAGAACTGCTTGAACCCAGGAGGTGGAGGTTGCAGTGAGCCGAGATCGCGCCATTGCACTCCAGCCTGGGTAACAAGAGCGAAACTCCGTCTCAAAAAAAAAAAAAAAAAAAAAAAATCCAGTTCTCCAACCCCCACCGATCCCAGATCCTAGCAGAAGACAAGAGATGTGTTCTCTGCAGTGGGCAGAACAGAGGTCCCTAGACGACAAACACAGATGCATTTCGAGTATCATTGGCCTGGAAACACAACATCAGTAAAAGTTTACATGATGAGTGTTGTGAAACCCAGCCTTTTTCCTCACTGATTGCTGGCAGCCAAGGCTAAAAGATCAAGGTAAGTGATTAGAAAAATTTTCTCAGAGATCTGACCTGCCCAAGTAGGAACGTCTATATGTACTGCCACAACCAGATCACCATACAGTAAACCCAGCAGTGGACAGGATGCACCAACACACTCAGAGTTTGCACTCTTAAATGGAAGGACACGCGCAAATGTAGAAGGGATCTCCAGAGAGTTTCCAAAATAGAAGAGGTGAAAACAAACATGAAAAAACTTGGAAGGGACAGAGATTAAAACATCTTTTAAAGCACATGAACTTTTTTATTAATATATTCAGAGAGATGTGAGAAGATATGAAAATAAAACCATATACAGGCCAGGCACTGTGTCTCACACCTGCAATCCCAGCACTTTGGGAGGCAGAGGCGGGCAGATCAAGAGGTCAGGAGTTCGAGACCTGCTGGGCCAAGATGGTGAAACCCTGTCTCTACTAAAAATACAGAAATTAGCCGGATGTGGTGGCACATGCCTGTAGTCCCAGCTACTCGGGAGGCTGAGGTAGGAGAATCGCTTGAACCCAGGAGTCAGAGGTTGCAGTGAGCCAAGATCGTGCCACTGCACTCCAGCCTGGGCGACAGAGCAAAAATCCGCCTCAAAAAAAAAAAAAAAAAAAGAAAGAAAGAAAGAAGAAACAATAGGAATGTCAGACAGCTAAATAAACAGTCTTTCAGAATTAAAAATAAACTCCATAGAAGGATCTGAAACCACAGTTAAGAAAATCTTCCAGAAAAAATATAAATTACAAAAAGATGAAAGGTAGAAAAAAACAGATAAGAAAATCTGTGTTCAAAACCGGATTTGATGTGGAAGAGGGAGAATAAAAAGATAATTCAAGAAAAATTATCAAATAAAAAGACATGAGTTTCAAAATTGAAAGCAAGACAGTAAGCGTTCAGAATCATGGATAAAATAGACTCATATCAAAGCATATTCTTGTGAAAGTTCTGATAAAGAGAAAGTTCCATAAACTTCCAGAAGAAAATACAAAAAATAAAATCAGATCATTTGAGAATGATCAAATATTATCAGGTCTTTAAATTTCTCAGCATCAGCACTGAAAGCTACAAAAGAATGAAACAGTGGCTAAAATATTATAATAAAATAATTTCCAAACTAAAATTATTTTCAACAATATATTAATCAAGTGTGAAAGTACATTTACTGTTTGTTTGTTTTTTTTCCTGAATGCATGTTCTCAAAAAATTTACCGACAATGCAGTCTTTCTCAAGAAGCTACTGTAGGATGTAGGCAAGAATAAACAAGGAAAGAAGTTCCAAAGGGAGAGGGACATGGGATACAGAAAACGGGTTCTCACCCAAGAAACAATGCACGAGGGACCCCTCAGGGAATGGGGAAGGGGGGTCTCAGAATGTTGGTTTCCACTGATTCACATTGAAGTGCAAAGTCTTGGGGAAACTTTTCAAGGAGAGACACTGAGAAAACAAATACCTGATGAGTTTTGAATATATTGAGAAAACATTTAGAGAATTATGAGGAGATAACTATTTGAGGATGAATTAACTTTAAGTTCATAAAAAAGTAAAATAATTTTTCTAAACCTAGACCATTTTTTGCCCCATAGGAAGTAAGATATGCACGAAACAAAGACAAGAAGATAAGACACATTCGGCTGAACTGCAAATAGTATTTACCTATGCAATATTCATCTAACACAATCATGGTAGAAGGTCAGTACATAATACTTAAAATTGAGAAAGCATAGAACAAAAAGCATATTATTTACATCTGTGGAGATAATAATAAAGCTAATGGGTTTCTTAATAGTTGAATAGACATTGCTAGCCTATCAGGAGCAGGGAAGTTGGGGTAAGCGCAGAACACAGGTGTTTAGACATGCATCTGTAACTCTGGTAAAAACAAAACCGAAATTCAACAAAACAAATAATGATAATTTCTTTGACTGTAATGACAAATAATAAAGATAAAATCATTCCAATGGTCACATATGTATCTAATTCTCTAAAGTGTACGTCTTCCATATCACATTTATGGAAATACTACAGTAGGCTCAATGCTCTTAAGAAGATAGCTAAATACTTCCTCTCCCATGATATGTGATCTCAAAATAGTGATTTAACCATTTAGGAATCTATTTTCTACCAATCAAAAATTGGTAAAGTCATTAGTTGATATCTTAAGACTCCTAGAAAATAAATGTTATCCCATAATAACACTGATTTTGTATATCCAGTGTTTTTGTTGGAAGACTGGTTTTATCACTTACACTAAGAATTATCTGTACCTTTTCCTTCCCCTTTTCTCCTCCTGTCCCTCTGCCCTAGCCTTCTCTACTTACATTATTATGCCTGGTCGTTACTCCTACCAAATGAGCCGAGTGGGATGGAAGCAGACCAGAATCAATACTGAGCTGGAAAACAAGACTAACACATTGTGCCTTCATGTAAGTCCCCAAAAATACTCTATTGAGAAGCAATATATTATGGCAGTTAAGAAGGTGAACTCTAAAAGTCAACTGCTTTGAGTTCAAATCTCAACTCTACCACTGACTATCTCTGTGATCCTGGACAAGTTACTAACTTCTATGCTCCTATTTCCAGATCTTTACATGGGAATTAATAATGCTCCCTCGTAAAAATGCTGTGAGAATGAAATGATTTGATATCTTTAAATTCTTAGAGCAGTGTCTGGAGCACAGCTGAGATATGTTAATATTAGCTTTATTATTATTGACATCAGTGAATAAGCATTTGGTCAGTGTATGCCTGAGAATAAAGGGAAAGAGTGGGTTTTATGAGAAAGTTAAAACTCCATTCGTACATTAAAATAGCATCTTCTTAATGTTTTTTATTATGAAAGGTGTATCGCTGGTGCAGGAAAGCATAGGTTTTATTATTATTATGATATTAGGCTCCTGGTTTATTATTGCAGATGCTTGGCTTTTGGTTGATTTCTGTTCTCAGGTCACAAGACTTCATATACTTTCATTGGATGCTTAGTAAACATGAGTTTAAATGATAATATGATGCTCCATTAGACCCTAACTTTAGAATATTTGAAGTTATTTTTTCTTTTGGCTACTTCTTAATTTTCAGGATTTAATTATACAGCTTAAATGTAACGTGAATGTGCAAAGAAAGTATTTACAAAGGGAATAGGAGAATGCACAGAAGAACTGATCATGTATAAAATCAGCAGGCCAGATGATGTAACTCAGAGGGCATAAATAGATGTGAGAGCACACTTATGATGTTACTTGTAAATTTCTCCTTGAAAATAGTAATAGCTTCCTAAATGTCTATTTATTTCTGATCTCTCTTACATACAACTGACCACAGAATCCTTTTAGGTACAACTATAATCATAGCGGTACCCTGTTCAAGCATCTTTAATGTGTCCCCACTGGCTACAGGAAATACATTTCACCTGCCTGGCATGGTATCCAAGGCACAGCACCATTTGACTCACTCTCTTTTGAGCATAGAACATGGCTTTGCTCCGCTTTACAGAATACAATCAAATAGAATATTTGACTCTTCTTAAATATGCCCTGAATTAGTCACTTCAATGTCTGTATTTATGCTTTATACAACAATTTCTCCACAGAACTTTACATAGGAATCCACCTATGTCTTTTCAAATTATAGTAATTACTTGTTTACTAAGTCAAAGAACACTTCTTTATGAAGCCCTGCTTGTTTCCCTCAAGCACATTACATTTTTCTTTTTAGAGCTTTCACACTATTTTCTAACTATATTTTAATGTTCCTTAACACTAAAATACTCTGTCACACATTACCTGTATTTACCTACTTCTATATGGTAGGTTCATGAAGGACAGAATGTTATCTTGTAATCGTCCAAAAAATCATCCATGGAATTTACTAAGGTGCTTTGAACATCAACAGTGTTTAATATGTGTTACATTAAATTGAATTGTATTGACCAGTGATACATTTGCTCACATTTTCTTTTACCACTAGTCATTGAGCTTAATTTTCAAAGTTGGAATCTGTCTCCCATTTTATAATATAAGCATAAATGATTTTCTGAAAGGAAAATTCTGAGATCTATTCTCTTAGCTAATTTCAAGCATACAGTACAGTATTAATAACTACAGTCAACATAATCTACATTGGGTCTATAGTATTTCATAACTGAAAGTTTATACTCTTTGACCAATATCTTTCCTTTTTCCCCAACACCTAGCCCTTTATAACTACCATTCAACTCTGTTACTATAAGTTTGATTTTAATTAGATTTCACTTACAAATGAGATCATGAAGTATTTTTTTTCTGTGTCTAGCTTTTTTCATTTAACATAATGTCCTCAAACTTGATCCCTTAGGTTGAAAAGGGCATGATTTTCTTCTTTCTGAGGTTGACTACATCCTTTAAATTTTATATACCTCAATTTTCTTCATCCATTCACTCACCAGTGGACACTTAGGTTGTTTCCATTTCTTAGCTAATGTGAATGATGCTGCAATGAACATGGAAATGCAAATGTCTCTGAAAGATAGTGATTTTACTTCCTTTGGATATATACCAAGAAGTTGATTTCCTGAATCATAGGGTAGTTCTATTTTTACTTTTTAAAGAACAGCATAGACAGCACAGAAATAAACCCATGTGAAGCCAACAAATTCGGGCTGAATTCTTCTCATGCTGCCATTTCTATGGTTTTCCTTCTGCCTTTCTCTTCCACTTATAAAGACCCTTATGATTACATTGGATCCACCCAGATATTCCAGGATAACCTTGCCATCCCAAGGTCACCAGATGAACAATCTTAATTTAATCTGAAGCTTTAGTTCCTCTTTGTCATGTAACCTAATATAGACCATATCCTGGAGTTTAGGACCCGTACATTTTTGGTGGGACATTATTCTGCCTAACACAGCTAGTATCAAGACTTACCAGTAATTTAAAGACACAAACAATTAAGAGGCACATGTGAATCAGAGAGACATCTGGGCCATCCATGTGGTTTCCCGTATCTTTTCCATTTTAAACATGCACTCTCTGGCCCATCCAAAGTAACACAAGTGGTCTCTAAGTAAGGTACATAAGCTATTTTCTCAGCAAGCAAGAACAGTTAGGTTATTAATTATCTCCATTTTATGACAATTAAGTTAAATCATTAAGTGGCTTACATGATATTCTACAGAGAAACCTACTTCATAAATCTACTCATGATATTTATTTATTATATGTAATCCTAAAACAGAGACACCTTGTTAAGAGAATTCTACTGATAAGAACTCTCTTCCAAGCCATTATCATGTTATTATCAGCATGTTTAAAAGTAACGTAGACTAGATTACCTGCATTCTTTCTTTGGGAACATCACTTGATAATGAGAGGAAAATGAATCACAAGCCACATGCTTTAACTACTCTTTCTACTGTCACTATGCCAGGTGCTGATGCCAGAAAAGATATAATCAAACAAAAATAAAACTTCTGTACTTGAGGAGCTCACATTACTAGTGAAAGGAGGTAAGGAGATTAATTATGAAAGTGTGTTATGCTATGCTGAAGAAACTGGACTCAGAAGTGAAATAATGGAGAGCCATCGAAACATCATTTAGTCAAATAGGTTACGAAGTGGGCACATATGGAAGTGGGAAAAATATACTAACAAATTCATTACCACAATGCAGAAGACATCTGATGAGTGTCCAAAAGAAAGTAGAGGGCATGGAAATGAAGAAAAGGAAACACTTTAAAATACATATAATTTATCATACTTGGTGAGGGTTGAATATTCCAGCAATTCTGCACTGTAGAAAAAAAAGAAGAAAAAGCCCACATGAAATGGAAGGAGCAGAAAAGAACAGAGATCATGCTGTGTGGAGTGGTATGTGCCACAAGGGTAATATGTGCAGAGTGCTTTGAAAGCACATAAAAAGGACACTGAACACAGTTGGAAAGAGATAGAAAGGAGATGTATCTGGTGAAGACATAATCTGAGTTGAACCTAGAAGCATATGTAGGAATTTACCAACACACATGCAAACTCTTAGGGAGTCTAATTGTTTAAAATAATTATGTCTTTCTTCCAAAAACTGAATACTGTTATTGATCATACGTTTTATTAACTTCTCAAATACAAGTAGCTTAGTAAGTTCAGGAGTGAATATCTTTGATCATAGAAGATATTCTAAAATGATGAATCAACTTTTGAAGATTATTCTAGTTTTAGAACTTGTTTATAAAATGCCTATAATTTTTGTGGTGCAATTGTGAGCACTGGATCAATGTTAACTATTTTGATTTCTCTTTAATTATGAATATTAACAGTGCTGGAAAATTACTATTACTTTGAAAGAGCATTATTATTCAGATTTTAAAAATTCGCATTTACAAAGTCATATGGTTTACGCCTCACTAAGAATTAACTGCTATAGCAATTGCCTTCCCACCATTAAAAATTAGAAAATGAAACAAAATATATGAATGTGATAGCCCAAGTTTACTGCATAGTGGCAGTTTGAGACGACAGTGAAGAGAGAGACAATTCATTTTTTTTTTTTGTTTTAGTTTCTGCATCTGTTATTTTCTTTTTTTTTTTTTTTTTCCTTCAGCTTTTAAGTTTTGGGACACATGTGCAGGACATGCAGGTTTGTTACATAGGTAAATGTGTGCCATGGTGGGTTGCTGCACAAATCAACCCTTCACCTAGGTTTTAAGCCCAGCATCATCCATGAGCTATTTTTTCTGATGCTCCTCCACCCCTTGTCCCCCACCAACAGGCCCCAGTGTATGTTGTTCCCCGTACCCCTTATATGTCCATGTGTTCTCACTGTTCAGCTGCCACTTATAAGTGAGAACATGGCGGTGTTTGGTTTTCTGTTCCAGAGTTAGTTTGCTGAGGATAATGGCTTCCAAATCTATCCATGTCCCTGCAAAAGACACAATCTCATTCCTTTTTATGGCTGCATAGTATTCCATGGTGTATATGTGCACATTTTCTTTATCCAGTCTATCATTGATGGGTCTTTATTATAGTGAGTAGTGCTGCAATGCATGTATCTTTATAATAGAATAATTTATATTCCTTTTGGTATACATCCACTAACGAGATTGCTGGGTCAAATGGTATTTCTGCTTCTAGATCTTTGAGGAATTGCCACACTGTCTTCTGCAATGGTTAAACTAATTTACATCTCCACCAACAGTGTAAAACCATTCCTTTTTCTCTGTAACCTTACCAGCATCTCTTGTTTCTTGATGTTTTAATAACTGCCATAATGACTGGCATGAAATGGTATCTCATTGTAGTTTTAATTTGCATTTCTCTAATGATCAGTGATGTTGAGCTTTTTTTCATGTGTTTACTGGCCACATGAGAGTCTTTTTTTGAGAAGTATCTTTTCATGTCTTTGCACACTTTTTAATGTTTTTTTCTTGCAGATTTGTTTAAGTTCCTTGTAGACACTGGATATTAGAGCTTTGTTAGATGGATAGATTGCAAAAATTTTCTCCCATTCTGTAGGTTGTCTGTTCACATAGGCAATTCAAATAGAACTTAGCAGACATAAATTGAATTGAGCAGAACAAGATTGGATGTTGGAGAGGCTGACATGTCTAGAATTTTTGAGACAGAATACAGAAGAAAAGGAGAGGACAGAGAGGTTTTCAGAGATCCACATAGAGCTCTCTGAGTTTCTAGCTAAATCTTTGTCAATACATGAATGAGAGGAAACTACTTGAGGCCAGGAAAGAATGACTGGAAAGAGGCATAGCAAACAATCCTCACAACTTTCACTGTTGTGTTCTTACCAGTGAGAAAGTGGAGATCTTTTGTAACACATGGGCCATTGAGTAGAGTCCTCAGAAAAGTTGTCTCAGAAGTGAGGCTAAGTTATTCACTGACTAAATACTTCTCAGAATGCCATAAGAAAGTATGAAAAGGTCCAACTAATTAATGTGTCCCTTAATCACATTCCAGAACGAAGTTAAACAGTCTTAAAAGAAAAATAACAAAATACATCATCTAGCCATGTAAAATGCACAATGTTCAGCATCAGTCCAAACTTATCATATATGCAACAAAGAATATATTACCCATAACTAAGAGAAAAAATAAACAAAAATGGAGCCATAAAGAGAAGATAATAAAATGAAAATAAACACATGAAAACAGCTAACATATGTCTTATGAACATGCTCAAGGATATAAACGAAGCAGGAACATAATTAGGAGAGAAATGGGATATGTAAAAACAACCCAAATGAAATATCTACAGATGAATAATTGAATATGTAAGCGAAAAATGCACTGGACTTAACAGGAGATTAAACACCTCAAAACATGGTGAACTGAGTATGAATTAGAAATTATTCCAAATGGTGTAAAGAGAGAAGACATATTAAAAATATGATCAGAATGTCAATGACCTGCGGGAATATATCAAATGAGAAATAGTTTGTATAACCAGAATTCCAGAAAAAGAAGAGGAAAAAACAAAGAGGGAAAAATACTTGAATAAATAATAGCCAAAATTTTACAAAACAGTTAAAAACTATATTTTCAATCATCTAACAATGCCATTGAATCCCAAACAGAAGTATAAATGACATTAAAGCACATCATAATCAAAGTGTGCAAGTGAGAGATAAAGAGAATCTTTAAGGCACCCAAAAGATATGGCACATTATATAAATATGACAAGCAAATAATTTTGGCAGTCTTCTAGTCACAAACCATGGAAGCCTGAAGATAATGGAAAAACTTCCTCAAAATCCTGACAGGGGAAAAATAAAAACAGAATTCTATGTCCAGCATATATGTGTGTGTGTATACTATGTCATTCAATAATCGAGGTGAAATAAAGACATTTTTAGATCAATAAAAGATAAGAATACATACCTCCAGCAGTCTTCCAGCTCTTTTGTACTGCAAGATAAATTAGTACTTCACAAAGAAAGAGAAAAGATACTAGATAAAAGTTTAGATTCACAACAAATAATGAATGATGCTAGAAACAGTATATGTGTGAGAAAACATGAAAAACATCTTGTTTATTAATATAACGTACTGTTTAAAGCAAAAGTAATAATATATTGTGAGGTATATAACATATGTAAAATTAAAATATATAATACGTCAAAGAAAAAAAGAGAAGAAATAGGAAAATACAATGTGAGAGTCTGATTCTATACATGAAGGGATGGATATACAGTTGTTTCTCATTATTCAAGTGGGATTAGTTCAAGGACCCTCACATGTACCAAAATCTACACATATTCAAGTCCCACAATCATTCCTTGTGGAATCTGTCTATACGAAAAGTCAGCCCTCTGTATATACAAGTTTCACATCTTGAGAACACTGTATTTTTTTACCTAGGCTTGGTTGAAAACAATCTACATATAAGTGCATCCACACAATTTAAACCTGTGTTTTTCAAGGATCAACTGTAACATTATTGTATGTAGATTGCAATAATGTAAAGATGTATATTTCTATGCATATATGTGTGTCTATGTATATACACAAACACTCTGTAACAATCACTAGTGAAAAAATTTTAAGAGATATGGCATGTAATTCAATAGTGGAGACACACTGAAATAACAACAAAAAAAATCAATTACTATACGAGAAAGAAGAAAGGGAAAGGAGAGAAAATAACATATGAAGCTCTCTGAGTCTGTTTGTGCTGCTGAAAGAAAATTATCTGACACTGGTTAATTCATTTAAAAATATAAACTGATTTCTCACAGTTCAGCAGGCTGGGAAGTCCAAGCTCAAGTCACCACCAGTAGGTTCGGTGTCTGCTGAGGGCAGCTCCCCGCTTGCAGGATGGTGCCTTCCTGCTGTGTCCTAAAATGGAAGAAGGCAAAAAGGGATAGATTATGTGTCTGTACATGACTGAAAATATAGAAGCATCAGGTAGCTCTCTAAAATTCCAGAAGGTTAATCCCAGTCATAAGAGTGGAACCCTCATGACTTAGTCACTTCCCAAAAGTCCCAGTGCTTCATATCACCACAACTGGGATGAAATTTCAACATGTGAATTTTGGGGGAAAAACATGCATTCAAACCATAGCAGGGACAAACAGAAAATATGTAGCAGATGCAACATTCAAACCCAACATCATCAATATTTACATTAAATATAAATAGTCTTAACACTCAAATGAAAAGCAGACCTTCAAATTGAATATGTAACCAAGAATCTCGTGTTATCTCTAAAATATGTATTTTAAGAATAATGACACATATACATTAAAAGCAAAGGATGAATAAGAGATATACCATGAATAAACTGTTCAAAACAAAAGATGTATTCGTCATATTACTATCAGGAAAAGAAGAATTTGGAGGAGTGGGAAATACTATCAACAATAAACAGATATTTTATAATGATAGTCTATTCATCAAGCAGAAATAGCTGTTAACCTAGAACATCAAATATTCACTTAATAAAAAATGTTCACTTTATAATAGAATATCATAATATACTAAGCAAAAACTAACTTAACAGAAAGTAGAAATAAATAAATGTGTAATTATGTTTAGAAATTTCAACATGCTCTTTTAATATTTTATAAAACAAATAGACAAATAGACACAAATTAGTAAGATACATTATACTTATTGTTGATAATGATAACATTATCAACCAACATCACATAATTGATGTTATAAAATACTGTACCCAGCAACAGCAGAATACATATTTGTTTTACATGCATGTGGAATATTCAAAAGATAAGTCATATACCAGGGTCATCAAACATCTCATAATAAATTTAAAATAATTATATGTAGTATATTTTCTAATAAAAATCAGATTAAACTATAAATCAAATGCAGAAGCTATTTGGAAAATCCCCCATATTGCTGAAAATTAAACAGCATAATTCTAAATGACCGGTTTCAAAGAAACAAGAGAAGTTAGAAAATGTTTTGAACTAAATTGAAATGAAAGCACGGTATCTTAAAATTTGGGAAATATAGATGAAGAAGAGAATTGAGAAAAATGTGCAGAATCATGTACTTACCTAGAAACAGAAAGGTCTAAAATTGATGTAAGCTTCTATTTTAAGTAGCCACAAAATAAAGAGAAAATGAAAAAGAAAATAAGCAAAAGAAGGATAAAATGAAAGATAAGAGCACTCGCCAGCTACCAATTAGTAGTGCCTAACAACTGGGTGTGATACCAAGGGGTCCCACTTTATTTGGATCCAAGTATGGGGTAATTTATGCCCCAGAGAATTGTCAAAAATAATAGTAAAATCAGCTAGAAATTAGTAGATCCTAATAGATGGTGTGATACTCATCAGCCAGAATCTTAACAGGGAGATCAGACAACAATATAGTCAAAGAGATGCCAGCTAGAACATGTCAACCCTGGTTCTCAAGAAGGCTGTACATAAGCCTAAAGCCATGCTCTCTGGGGAGCAACTAGAGAAAGAAATTTCAAAACACAGGTGAAATGGTTTGGCTCTGTGTCCCTATCCAAATCTCATCTTGTAGCTTCCATAAATCCCACATGTTGTGGAGGGGACCCAGTGGGAGAAGAGAGAAACATGGGGACATGTCTGTCTCATGCCGTTATCATGATAATAATGGGTCTAATAAGAACTGATGGTCTTAAAAACGGGAGCTTCTCTGCACAAGTTCTCACTTTGCCTGCTGCCACCCACGTGACAGAAAGATGTAACTTGCTCTACCTTGCCTTCTGCCATGATTGTGAGGCCTTCCCAGCCATGTGGAACTGTAAGTCCAATAAACCTCTTTCTTTTGTAAATCGCCCAGTCTTGGGTATGTCTTTATCAGCAGTGTGAAAATGGACTAATACAGTAAATTGGTTCCAGTAGAATGAGGAATTGCTGAAAAGACACCTGAAAACGTGGAAGCACTTTGGAACTGGGTAACAGGCAGAGTTTTGGACAGTTTGGAGGGCTTAAAAGAAGACAAGAAAATGTGGGAAACTTTGGAACTTCCTAGAGACTTGTTGAATTACTTTGCTGAAAATGCTGATACTGATATGGACAATAAAGTCCACGTTATGGTGGTCTCAGATGGAAATGAGGAACTTGTTGAAAACTGGAGCAAAGGTGACTTTGTGATGTTTTAGCAAAGACACTGGCAGCATTTTGCCCCTGCCATGGAGATTTCTAGAACTTTGAACTTGAGGGAGATAATTTAGGTATCTAGCAGAAGAAATTTCTAAGCAGCCAAAGCATGTAAGATATGACTTGGGTGCTGTTAAAGGCACTCAGTTTTATAAGGAAAGCAGAGCATAAAAGTTCAAAATATTTGCAATCAGACAATGCAATAGAAAAGAAAATCTCATTTTCTGAGAAGACATTCAAGCCTGCTGCAGAAATTTGGAAAGTTAATGAGTAGTAGAATGTTAGTCCCCAAGAAAATGGGGGAAATGTATAGAGGGCATGTCTGAGGTTTTCATGGCAGCCCAGCCCATCACAGGCCTGGAGGTCTAGGAGGAAAAAATGGTTTTATTAGCTAGGCCTAGGGACCCCATGCTGTGTGCAGCCTAGGGGCTTGGTTCTCTGTGTCCCAGCCACTATAGCCATGGTGGGAAGGTGCCAACATAGAGGTTGGACCATGGCTTCAGAGGGTGCAAGCCCCAAGCCTTGACAGCTTCCACATGGTGTTGAGCCTGTGGGTGCACAGAAGTCAAGAATTGAGATTTGGGAACCTCTGCCTAGATTTCAGAAGATATATGGAAACACTTGGATGCCCAGGCAGAAGTTTGCTGTGGGGTGGGGTCCTCAAGGAGAACCTCTGATAGGGCAGTGCAGAAGGATGTGGGTTGGAGACCCCACTCAGAGTCCCTACTGGGGCACTGCCTAGTGGAGCTATGAGAAGAGGCCCACCATTCTCCAGATCCCAGAATGACAGATCCACCAACAGCTTGCACTGTGGGCCTGGAAAAGCCCCAGACACTGAACACCAGCCCATAAAAGCAGCCTGGAGGGAGGGATGCAGAGCCACAGGGATGGAGCTGCCCAAGACCATGGGAATCCACCTCCTGGATGTGAGATATGCAGTCATAGGAGATTAATTTGGAGCTTTAAGATATGACTGCCCTGCTGGATTTCAGACTTGCATGGAGCCTGCAGCCCCTCTGTTTTGGCCATTTCTCCCATTTGAAATGGCTGTATTTATCCAATGCCTGTATCCCTATTGTATCTAGAAAGTAACTAACTTGCTTACGATTTTACAGGCTCATAGGCAGATGGAACTTGCCTTGTCTTAGGTGAGATTTTGGACTGTCGATTTTTGCATTAATAGTGAAATGAGTTGGGACTTTGTTGGGAAGGCATAATTGGTTTAGAAATGTGAAGATATGAGATTTGGGCGGGGCCAGGGCAGAATTATACGGTTTGGCTCTGTATCCCCACCCAAATCTCATCTTGTAGCTTCCATATTTCCCATGTGTTATGGGAGGGACCCAGTGGGAGATGACTGAAGCCTGGGGCATGTCTGTCCTGTGCTGTTCTTGTGATAGTGAATGAGTCTTATGAGATATGATGGTTTTAAAAACAGGAGTTTCTCTCTAAAAGCTCTCTCTTTGCCTGCTGCCATCTACATAAGATGTGACTTGCTCCTCTTTGCCTTACACCATAATTGTGATGCCTACCCAGCCATGTGCAACTGTGAGTCCAATAAACCTTTTGCCTAGTCTCAGGTATATCTTTATTAGCAGCATGAAAAGAACGTAATACAGTAGGTCATGGATGAAAGTAGGGCAAACTCATAGGCTCCTTGTACAGTGGAAGCCATATCCAAACTGCACAGAAATGCAGCAATAAAATCTGAAAACTTTGCTCTGAGCAGACACAATTTCTGATGGTGCTGACCAGAACAACTGTAGAAGTCCAGACTAAAAACAAAAATAAGGGGGTAAAATGAGCAGGGGTATCACATATGCATGTAACAATAGACCCCCAAAATTGAGGAAGCCAACACTGACAGTGTTGAAGGGAGAAAGACAAAAAAAATTAAGAAAAATTAAAAATAAAAATACAACTAAATTAGAAATCAGTAACAGAAAGTCATTTGGAAAATTCTCAAATATGTAGAAATGACACAATATATCCCTAAAATAACTAATGAGTCAAATAAAATCACAAAAAAGATTAGAAAAATACTTTTAGATGAATAAAAATTTAAAAACAACACACAAAAATATATGGGGTTAAGATAAAGCAGTGCTTACAGGGAAATTTATGGTGATAAATGCCTGTCTTAGAAAAGAAGAGAGGCTGGGTGCAGTGACTCCCGCTTGTAATCCTAGCACTTTGAGAGGCGGAGGTGGGTGTATCACCTGAGTCCTGGAGTTGGAGGCAAGACTGAGCAACATGCTGAAACCCTGACTTACAAAATCTACAAAAATTAGCTGGGTGCGCTGTGCCTGTAGTCCCAGCTACTTGTCAGGCTGAGGAGGGAGGATTGCTTAAGCCCAGGAGGTCGATGCTGCAGTGATTGGGACACTTTGCTCCAACCTGGGTGACAGAGTGAGACCCTGTCTCAAAAAAAAGAAAAAGAAAAAAAAAAGCTCAAATAAATAACCTATTATTACCTTTTAGGAAGTTAAGTAAGAGCAAGTGAAAGCCAAAGCAAGCAGAAAAATAAAAATTATAATAAATGAAAGAGAGAGCATACAAAAATGTTTAAGAAAATAAAAAGAAACAAAAGTTGATTCTCTCAAAGATCAGCAAATTTGGCAAACTTTTAGCTAAACCAATTAAGGAAACAAAGACTTAAATTACTAAATTCAGTAATGAAGGAGGAAACATCCCTACTGACCTTAGAGAAATAAAAAGCTTACAAAGGAATACTACAAAGAACTATATGCTAACAAAGATAATGTACATGAAGGACAAGTTACAGAAAGACACAAACTACCAAAAGTGACCTAAAAATAAATAGAAAATCTAAATAGACCTATGCCAAGTGGAAAACAAAGTTAGTACCAGTAATAAGTTTTAAAACCCTACCCAATAAGAACAATCCAAGTCCTGAAAGCTTCCCTGGTGATTCTACCAAAGAAATAAAGGATAATTAGTGCTCATTCTTGACAATCTCTTTTAAAATATATGAGAGAACACTCCTCAACTCATCCTATGAGGCCAGTATTACCCTGATAACAAAACTAAAGACCTTATAAGCAAAAAAGCACAATCCAATATTGTTTATGAATATAGATGCAAAAGTCCTTAATAAAATAGTAGCAAACCATAACCACCAATATACAAAAAGATTATAAAGCATGACCAAGTGGAATTATCTCAGAAATAAAAACGGTGGTTTCACATCTGAAAATCAATAAAGGCAATACATCATATTAACAGAATACTTGACAAAAACCACATTTTCATTTCTATAGACACAAAAGTATATCTATCTCCAAAATCCTAAAACTTATATGGAACCACAGAAGACCTGGAATAGCTACAGTTACCCTAAGCAAAAAGAACAAAACTGGAGGAATCATATTACCTTATTTTAAGTTACACTACAGAGCTATAGTAGCCAAAACAGCATGATACTGGTATAAAAACAGACACATAGACCAATGGAACAGTACAGAGAATCCAGAATCCAAAACTTTTATGATTAAAAAAAAAACACTTAAGAAACCAGAAACCAGACATGCAAGGGAATAGTCTCAATCTAATGAAGCGTGTCTACAAAAAAGCCTTCCGTCTTTCAACAACCCCCCACCCCACTGTTGTTCCTTAAAAATTTCACAGCATTTGGAATTGTCAGCAAATCCTATTTTTAAATGTACATTTCTTATTGCAGCTATTATTTCTAATACTCTTTCTCAGTGTTTGATCATTTCTTTCTGTCTCTTTTCTTAGTTGTACCTAATCCTATTGTTGCTTGAAAAAAAAAAAAAAAAAAAGCAGCAGCCATTGGCCAGGTGCCATCCCTCACACCTGTAATCCCGGCAGTTTGGGAGGCCATGGTGGGTAGATCACCAGGTCAGGAGATCGAGATTATCCTGGCCAACATGGTGAAACCACATCTCTACTAAAATAAAATACAAAAAATTAGCCAGGCGTGGTGGTGGTGCCTGTATTCCTAGCTACTCAGGAGGCTGAGGCAGGGGAATTGCTTCAACTGGGTTGGCAGAGGTTGCCGTGAGCTGAGATTGTACCACTGCACCCCAGCTGGGCGACAGAGCAAGATTCCATCTCAAATAAATAAATAGTCATCACCCAAGGTTTTGTCCACAACTTGCTTGTTTTATCTAAATCTATCTTGTGTAGCCTGACCATTTTAACACTGTGACTATCATATAATGTGAATGACTCCAAAATTTATAGTTCCCAAGATAACCATTCTTTCCCATTATATTATGGTATTTCCTACCACCTATAGGACATTTATCTCTTGAAGTACCACAGGCATTTCAAATTCTTCATGTAAGAATGAAAGTTAATGATTTCTCTAGTCCCTGATCCTGAATATTTTTCTTTCCCCCACCCCCAATTATACCACAATTCCTCTGAGCATCAAACTCAAAATCCTAGCATTTTCTTTCTTTCCTTTCTCACAATCTGTCACTAAGTCCCACAGACAGTGATGCCAAATTTATCCTCTTGTTCCATTTCTAGGACTCCTTTCCCCCTTCAAGTCCTCAACTGAACCACTGTATTCGCATTCTGGTTTGTATGTTTACATCCAGCTTCTTTAATCTTCAATCAAAACAGTACATAATCACACGATTAAGTCTCTACTTGTGATATTCATCAAAAAGAATTCAATGGCATCCTGTTTATAATGAATACAGTGCTAGCTTCTTTATTGGACATTAGGGGATATTCAGTATTGGGTTCCAACCTAAGTTCTTAGCCTTGTCTCATTCTTCTCGTTCATCTTCAGCACAATGAACCTGGGTTACTCAAAGCTTTGAGCATATTGATCTCCAATTCTTCATCCCATTGCAAGCATGGGTTCTCTCAATTTTCTTGTAGTTGAAATCCTACCCATATTTGGGGATTTAATTAAAACAGGACTTTCTACATGAAGCTTCCTTTATTCTCCAAACAGAAAGGGTCTCTCCCAGTACAAATAACACACTTTTCATAGATATTTACAGCAATATCTTCTCCACTAGACGATTTGTGTATTTAGCCTTCACTACTATTTTACAAGTTCTGAAGGTACTCAATCTTATTTTTGTGTCTCCTATAATATGGTTATAACATAGATGATCAATAAATGATCTGTTTAAGTAAAGCACTAAAGAAGAGGCCAGAAGGCTCTGTGATAATAAGTAATCAATACAAAATACTGGGGCTACTTATATAATGGTGACAAATCATACATACTATGTGGCTAACATGTTACCAGCAGTGCTCTAGGAGCTTGCAAACAAACTTTAACAAAATAATTTGAAGTGACTGATTACGGTAGACTAGATGGATTCTTGTAGATCTGATATTTTATAATTCCATGAAATGCCAGCAATCCTATTTGGTAGATAAAAGGAAAAAAAAAAAAAAAACATATGACATTAGGCTCTCCCTTCCTGGAAAATTTGTCCACAATTTCCATAAAGCTCATTTTGTGGCTAATTCCCAAGTGTATAAAATGCATTTCAGGTGTCCAAATGAGCCCATCAGAAACATTCACCTAGTTTACAATAAGAATTTTCGGGTTACTTCTTTTGCCAGTTTTGCTTATAGAAATGATGAGAAGGGAGAAGACGTGTAAGAGCCAGCCTCCGTTCATCTAATAGAAGACCTACGGTATCTTGTGGGAAGCAGAACGTGTTGCTTAAATTTAGGTACTCTGAAGTTAGACTGCCTGACTTTCAATCTATGATTCAGCATTACCTAGCTTTATGGCAATGGCCAGGTTACGTTGTGTTTCCAAGTCTCATATTCGGTAAAATAGGAGTAACAAGAGAACTCATGGTGTTGATGGGAAGATTAAATGAGTCAACAACATAAGGACTTAGCATGCTACCTAGCATTATGCCTTAAAATTTCTCACCTATTTTCTTCAGTTTTCGTTTTTTGTGTGCTAATTCGTCTATTTACTTTCTATAATTGCCAAAATATAGATATGTGAGAATTAATCTCCGAAAACCTAATCAATCTTGAGAAAATCATTATAAATGCCAGAATTTTAACATTTCCTTTCCTATTTTGTCTGTACCTTAAAAAAAAAATCTGTCACTGTCTCTCTGGTAACAACTCACTGTAAAATTCCGATGTTCAAAGAAAATGTAAACTCATTTATTCTGTACAATGAATCTCATCTGGTCTTCATGCACCTCTACCAGTTGCTTTGTAGGAGTAAACCTAGTAATGATGTCCAACCTGATGTACATCTCAGTCTCATTCCATATTTTAACTGGGTTTACCTTTTGCTTTGGCAGTTTTGAGCATCTCTCAGTATATGTAATCTATGCTGAGACTCTCCTAGGAAAAATAATGCCCATTCACTCAGTTTTCTCAGGGTTTGCTTCTCCTAACCCAGCTTAGATCCAAGATGGAATTTTTATGAGGGTTGGGAAGGAGAAGAATGGCTTTGATGTCCTCACAATGCAGAGAAGGGTTAAGCTTATCTGGTTTCTACCTCCTCTGGCCTCTTGCACTTTCCTTGCCCAGTCAGATACTGCTTGCCCTGCTGGCATTTGTGAATAATGCTTGCGGCTGTTGAGATTATGATTGACTCCTATGTCTTGGACAGTTCTTAGGAATCATTGTTATCACCTGCATTTGCTTCATTTTCACAGGCTACATATTTTTATTATTGCATATATGTTGACTCATTTAATCTCTAACTGATGATGTTTGTACACAGAAAAGCTAATGGTTTTGTGATAATAATTTAAAATCTCATTAAACTCTATTATATATATAACAGTTTTGTTTTTAGTTTATTTTCTTGAATTTCCAAAAAGACTGTTAATATAGCTTTTACTGAGGGAATCCTAGAGCCATTAGGAGTATCAGGTGAATAGGTCTTTTATTGCCTTTTTTATTCTAGGATAGAGAGTGGGATCTAGCATAGTTGAACCTCAGATTCTGAGAGAGTAACCCCAGATCTTGAGTTCTAAATCTTTAACCTGCATGCTTAAGGAGATACCAGCTTGTTTAATGGTAGGATAAATATGCTGGAATTCAAGCTTTGAAGCTGCAGCTGACAATGAACCTGTGACTATCACCACAGATGTATCTGCTTTTCATAGAGCTTTTTAGGATCCCGCAGGGAATCGGCCTTAATTGCTACCTTTCGCATAACCCCTGCAAAAACAATTTTCTTTTCTCTCTCCTTTTAAACATTTTTGCCTCTTCCTTTTGTGAGTGTGTTGCTTAATTTGATTGGCTAGTATCTGCAAGAAAAAGTGCAAAAACAGGCCGGGCACAGTGGCTCACGCCTGTAATCCCAGCACTTTGGGAGGCCTCGGATCACCTGAGGTCAGGAGTTGACGACCAGCCTGAGAAACCCCATCCCTAGTAAAAATACAAAATTACCCGGGCATGGTGGCACATGCCTGTAATCCCAGCTACTCGGGAGGGTGAGGCAAGAGAAATGCTTGAACCCAGGAGGTAGAGGTTGCAGTGAGCTGAGATCATGCCATTGCACTCCAGCCTGCGCAACAAAAGCAAAACTCCATCTCAAAAAATACTACTACTAATAATGGTGATAGGGCAATAATTGTCTCATTTCTAAAAATGTTTCATCACTGATACAACTGGGGAATCATATACATGGATATAATTGCTCTCTATATATATATCCGTATAAGTTAACTTTCATATTTTTTCCAAACTGAATTTATCCAATTGTTTTTCCTAGGTGCTATTTAACTTACTACATTATCATTTCTATTTCCTACAAAAGGAAAATTAGATTTAGAGGCTTAACAAAGGCTTTTGAAGTCTTGTTTCAGGTTTGAGTTTTTACAAATTAGTTTCAGGTGTTTGGAGTTTTCAGTAAATAATAAATGCATGGAGTTTTGTCAGGAATGAAGATGGAATTTCATCAAAGGCTTTTCCTATCAGAATAATTACACAGGTTTTATCTTTGAATTTATAAGAAATTATACCAATAAATTTCCTCATCTGCAACTGTATCTATACCCTTCGGAATAACCATTCTGGAGTCACATTGTGGTTATTTTGATATGTTGCTTTTTTAGTATCTTTGGATACTAGTCTTCAGTTTCATGCTGTATTTGACAAGTTTTGGTATCATAGTCACATAGTCTCATGACAAGAATTAGAAAGCAGAGCTTTCTTTTGGGTCTTTTGATGAGATTGTTTATTTCCCATAAATATCAGATATTTCATGTTGGGTGCAACAAACTAACAAACTTTAACTATTGCAATTATCTGAGCCTGTTGATTTTTTTTTTTTTTTTTGGTATAGCTCTTAGACAATCTCATGAGTGTTGACCTCTATTGATGTTTTCATGTTTTATGTTTTCTTTATCTTCTTTGGTCCATTTTAAATAGTGTAATTTTTATATAATATAATCTATCTAGATTTGTTGATTTATTAACATGGAATTGAGTAAAACAGTAAAATATTCTCTTAAAATTCTTTAACTTCCTTAGCATTTATTTTTTTCATTTGTTATATCTAATGTTTCCCTGATTGTGCTGCATTTTCTTTTCTTTTAAATGGGAAAGTCAGTGGTTCAATTATTTTCCCCCAAGAATGAGCTGTGGGCAATCATATCATTTTTCTGTTCCCTAATGCATATATTTAGGTTTTCATTTTCATTAGTTTTGTTCTTTGTGTTCCCAGGATTCTTTTATATAACTTACGAATGTGAATATTTAACTTGAAATTTCGTTTATTTTTTGAAGTAAAAATATTTGAGGCCATGTTATTGTCATTATTTTTAAAATATTCTGCAATTGTGATCTGTAAGCTCCTTTTGCCCCAAAAGTTTGTTACAAAATAATGTTAATAAAGTGTCAAATATAGCTGGGTGTGGTGGCTCATGCCTGTAATCCCAGCACTTTGGGAGGCTGAGGTGGGCAGATCAGCTGAGTTCAGGAGTTCCAGATCAGCCTGGCCAATGTGGTGAAACCCCATCTATACTAAAAAAAAAAAAAAAAATACAAAAATTAGCCAGATGTGGTGACGTGCTCTTGTAGTCCCAGCTACTTGGGAGGCCACGACAGGGGAAATCACTTGAACCTGGGAGGTGAAGGTTACAGCAAACAGAGCTCACACCACAGCACTCCAGCCTGGGTGACACAGTGAGATTCCATCACAAAAGAAAAAAAAAAAAAAGTCAAATACTTTAGCGGTGTTGTTTCTAAATTTAGTATTTATTTTTCGAAGTATTAAATTGTGGTTTCAGAATATGAGCTGAAGTACTTTTCTTCTTTGGAATTCAGTGAGTATTTCTCTTTGGCTACTGTGTGATTACATTTTCATGAAATGTTCCAGAGGCTGTTTAAGAAGAATATTCTCTGTTTGCAGATTATAGCTTTTAATATATTTATTGAATAGAATTAATATTTTACTATATTATTTAGACTATTATGTAGGGACAACTTTTATATACATACTATTCCAAGGACAAAAAACTGATTTTTAAATTGTTTCTCTCCTTTTGCTGTTGCCTGTGTTTCTCATCTGGGTCCCTGCAATGTTTTCTTCAGGTATTCTGATGTCAGGTTAGTTGTTACATAAAGGCTTATTAAGAAATTGTTTAGGCCGGGTGCTGTGGCTCACACCTGTTATCCCCAGCTACTTAGGAGGCAGGGAATTGCTTGAACCTAGGAGGTGGAGGTTACAGTGAGCTGAGATCAAGCCACTGCACTCCAGCCTGGAAGAGAGAGAGACTACATCTCAAAAAAAGCCAAACAAACAAAAAGAAAAAAATGTTTAGTTTATAATTTTAAAGATCTTAAAGGAAACTTGTTGTCATTTAATGTTTTCAAAATTGTATTTTATGTAATTTTGATAAATTCTCCCCTATTTACATTTGCTGATTGTATTCTTACCCACTCTTTTAAGTTTTCTGAGTCACTTTGAACATTTTATTAATATGGATTGGGATTTACTTATGAGTTCATATGGGATTATTGTGTATTTAATAAAGTCTTTCCACTTGTATTTTCAGTTATGGGTTTGTTTTCATTGCCCACAGGAGGAAAGACTGTTTTTTAGATGGTTGGAGTCTATGCTTATACTTTTAAATAATTGAGTTAGGTTTCTATGTATTAATATACCATCTTCAGAAAAATTATCCAGAGAGGCCATCCTCTGCAAGAGACAGAACTGAAAGTCAGCACACTGCCTCTCTTTCTTGCAACTTTCTAGCCCCAGCTCTTGTGGCTGTATTTGAAGTTTTGTCTTCGTCTTGTATTTTCAAATCCTAAGTATCTTAAGATCTATTTCAAGAATCGTCCTTTTTGTAACAGTGTTAATCACAAAATTACAAAATGTACTTATTTATTATTTTAAAGAATTTCATGCTTGCCTCTGGTATTTCTACCCATGAGCATTCCTATTTGTAAGTTACATTTTTAACGTACTTTTGGAATATATAACATTCACATATTTCAAAATTCAAAAACATGTGAACGTGCATGTAGCAAAAGTCTGATCTTTACCCCTGGCTCTTGGGCCAGTTCTTTTCTTCACAGATAATTAATAGGATGAGTTCTCTGTATGAGTAGGGGTGTATACTTCCGAAAATATCCCTGTGTGAGACCCCTTCACATACTGGTTGTGGGATGGGGGTCAATTACTTAACCTATCTGAGCTTCAGTTTTTTTTTCATCTTTTCATAAAGAACCTTTCATTTCGTCAGCAAACGTAGCGTCAGCTTGTCTCTTTCTGACATCGTTCCATTAGCTTGCCTTTTTAAAAAATTGGAATTGCATTGTATTAGTCTGTTCTCAGGCTGCTAATAAAGACATACTGAGACTGGGTAATTTATCAAGAAAAGAAATTTAACTGACTTACAGTTCCACATGGCTGGGGAGGCCTCAGAATCATGGTGGAGGACGAAGGAAGAGTAAAGGGACTTCTTACGTGGCAGCAGGCAAGAGAGAATGAAAACTAAGCGAAAGGATTTTTCCCTTATAAAACCATCAGACCATGTGAGACTTATTCACTACTACCAGAACAGTAGGGGGAAACCACCCCCATGATTCAATTATCTCCCACGGGGTCCCCTCCCCCAACGGAATTATGGGCGCTACAATTCAAAATGAGAATCAGGTGGGGACACAGCCAAACCATATCATGCATTAAATGTGTAGATTAATTTAGTGATAATTGACGTATTTATGGTTTGATTCTTCCAGTCCAAGTACTTGCTATTTCTCCTTATTCAAGAAAGTCTTACCAAAAAATGTAATCGCAAATTAGCCAAATAAAAATATTCATTCAATTCCAGAGAAAAACTCCTTCAGTTTACAGTCTGAAACACAATTCTAAAAAGTGAAAAATAAATGCTAAATTTGAAACAAAAAGCCAAAATCCTGTGCTGGGTGCTGAAGATAAAGCAGTAAACAGGACTGATATATTGCTTACGGTCTAGGGAAAGGAATGACAGCACGTGCCTTACAGGGAGATTTAGACACGAGTGGATAGGAAGCGCTTCATCAGTATTAGTTAGCTATCACGTATACATTCTTCACTGTTTTTCACGTGGGTAATACCTCAGTGTTACACACCTTGTTCCACTTGCTTTTTAAATCCTGGTCGTCCTTCCATACCCCCACATGAGGACCTTCCCAGTTACACTTTGCAGCCACATACTATCAATTGTGTGATGTACTATAATTTCATTAGCTAGTTCTCTGTTGATAAATATTTTGTTGTTTTTGTAATATTTCACTATGAAAAAGGATTGCTGCAATAATCATTTCACTTGATACATAATTGAATATGTTGCAGTGGTGGGATTGCTGGGTATTAAGGAATGTACTGTGTAATTTTTGTGGACATTATCTCTCACAGGGATTGTGCTAATTTACATTCCCACAAGAAACAAACGAAAGTAGTTTTCTTCTCATCTTCATCCACAGATTAACTATTAACCTTTTGTATCGTTGGTAACCTGAAATGTGACAGATAGTATCTCACTGTAGATTTACTCTTTATTTCTCTTGTTAAAGAGAGTTTGGTTTAGAATCTCTCCCCATATCAAAAATTCAAAATGTCTTTTCTTTGCTATCTTTTTATAAGTCTTTAAATTTTTTTCTAATTATTTATTGGTCCCTATTTTTCCAATTTGTAGAAGTGTTCTATATATTAAGGAAATTAGGCTTTGTCTTAGTTACAAATAGGTGTTATGAAACTTGAGGTTTTAATTTATTTATGATGAATTTTGTCTTTCTTTTTCGCTGCTGTTATTACATTTAAGTAGTAGAAAGTTTCTATCATTTCCCTTATGGCTTCTTGGATTTTCATTATTTTTAGGAAAGCCTTCCCTATTCTGAGATTACAACATTTTTAACAATGAATTTCTATACTACTTCTATAGTTTTATCTCTATGGTTTTTTTTTAATTCATTGAAATGTACCATGATATAAAATGAGACATGGAAGAGAACTTATTTTGGTCCAGATTGCTACCAGAATGTCATAACATGATTTAGTTTTAATAAACAATCTTTTCATTATTGTCTAAAATGCTACCTTTCTTATTCTTTAAATTTCCATATGCATTTGGGCCTATTTATGGACTTTTAATGTGGTTTTATTGATGTGTTTATTTATGAGCAATATCACACTGCTTTAATTATTGAGGCTTAATAATATTCTTTAACATCTGGTAACACCCCCATTACTTTTCCTTTTCAAAATTTCCCTGGTTATTCCTGCTTGTTTGTGGTTTCCATATGTATTTTGTAATCAGCTTGTCTCTTTCCAAGATCATTTAATTAGCTTGCTTTTTAAAAAATTGGTATTGCATTCAATGTGTAGATTATTTCAGGGATAATTGACATATTTATGATTTTATTTCTTGCAATCCAAGCACTCACTATTTCTCCTTATTCAAGAAAGTAGTATGCTTTTCCATTTGTTCAATAATTCTTCGGTGGCTCTCTGAATCATCTCAAATTTTTCTTATAAAAATCACTGCCCTTTTATTGTCAAATTTATTACTAAATGAGGTAGGCAGATGCCCTCCTTATTAAGAACGTCCACCTCCTCAAGTTCAGAAACTATAAGTGTATTAGGAGGTTCCATGGAAAGGGGAATTATGATTGCAGATGGAATTAAGATCACTCATCAGCTGACTTTGAGAGGTAGAGATTATCCTGGATTATTCAGGTGACTCCAGTATAATCACAAGGCTACTTGCAAGTGAAAGAAGGAGACAGAGAATAGAGTTATCAGCACAAGAAGAACTTAGTCTGAAGTGGTTTTGAAGAGTGAGGAAAGAGCCATGAGCCAGGGAATATGGGCAGCCTCCTTAGAAGCTGTGAAAGACAAGGAATTTGCTTTCCCTCAGAGCCTCCAGAAGGAATGCAGTCCAGCTGACACTTTGATTTTGGTTCAGGGAAAATTATTTTGGACTCTCAACATCTAGAACTGTGAGATAATTTGTCTTGTTTTAAACCCCTAAATTTGTGGTGATTTGTTTCAGCAGCCATAAAAAAGGTAATATACCAGGCATCCTATCTTTTACTGTGGCCAATATTTTGTATTCTGTTATAACATCTCATTTTTTGTGTAAGTGGAGGCTACCAATTATTGTATATTTATTTTTGTACCTTACCACCTTCTCTTATTACTAGTGGTTTTTAGATAATTGAGTTTTTCAGATTATATAATCATGTCATCATTATATAGCAATATACTTTTACCATTTTTTTCCAACATTTGTAATTCTTTTTTCTTGTCTCAATATGTGGTTTTCCAGACTCAATTGAATTAATCATGATAATAGTGAAGACACGTACCTTGTTCCTGGCTTATGAGAGAATGATTCTAAATTTTTTTCAACAAGTATTGCTCCGGCATTTTTATTGAGATGCTTATTTTATCGTGTTGAGATAGTATTTATCTATTCTGACTTTATTTTTAAGAGTTTATATCAAGGATAGATATTTGATTTTGGAAAATGATTTTCAACATTTATAAAAATGATGGCATAATGTTTCTTCATAACAATCATTTTAGTCATTATTGAACTAGCCTTTCATTTCTGGAATACATGCCATTTTGGCAATAGCAGATAATTTCCTTAATGTGTTGCTGATGATGTCAGAATTTTGTTTCTATATTCATAGTGAGATTGGTTTGTAGTTTTTTCTTGTATGTAACACTTTCCTATTTTATTAATGTTATTTTCACTTCATTATAGAATTTTTATGTGTCTTGTAACAGTTTAAATAATCTTAGAAGTGTTTGTTATTAAAGGCTTAATTAAATTCTCTTGGGAAACTTATTGTAGCCTGGTGCTTTTTTGTGTGTATATTTTGGTTAATTACATTTTCCCACCAAAAATTCAGTTTGTCAATACTTTTTAATAACTTTGAGTAAAGTGGATAAAAGTGATGTTTTATGAGCATTTAAATTTTCTGTATTTGTGGTTATTTTTACCTCTATTTTGGGTTTTGTGTGTGCTCTTCCATTTTTTCTCAATCAGGTTAATTAACAGTTTATCTGTTATTGTTTCGATGAACAAAGTTTGCATCTATTTGTTGGGTACACTTTTCCATATGTTCTAAGTCACTAAGTTCTGCCTTTGTCAATTAATATCTTGTTAATAATTACAAGTTTATATTACTGCTATTTCCCTGCATTTTTAGTTAATTCTGATTCAACTGCACTGTTTTTATTTATTCATCTCTTTATGTAAAATTACGAATTTTTCTCTGAGATCTGCTATGGCTGTGCTCTAAAGTCTCAGCATGTTACCATTTTTATAATTTTCTCGATGTTGTACATTTTAGGATTAGGTTTTTTCTTAAAGCAAAAATTGAGGAAAGAAAAATTTTGATGTTTCTGTTGATTTATTTGTTTAATTTATAGGAAGGAGTAACTTCCTGTCTATCTTATTAATATCTAGATCTATAACTTTGTTAACCTTGTGTAATATTTAAATATTTTCTTAAATTGATGTTTTGGAATTTATTAAGTATTCCCATGAAGCCTATACATAACCTATTTTTATAAAATGTGATATATTTCAAAGACTAATTATGCCACTTTGGTCTTTAATATCTTTGCATACTTTTGCTCACCTCTGTGGTGGACTGAAATTATGAACTAAAATCCTTTACTGTGAATGATATCTGATCCTTTTTTCTTATATCTTCTGTAATTTCTACTTTCTACATTATGATGTTAGGCTTGTTTATTCATAACTGTTAGGTCTCCTTCATTATTAATCACACACCAAAGCCTTGCTTCTTTTTGCTTCAATTAATTCTTTGAGTACCTGATTTTGCACACCACAGAGTAAAGTCATAACTCTGCTTTTTTTGTTGTTTGCATTTGCCTGGCATTCCTTTGCCCACAATTTCATTTTTTTTTAATTTGTTTTTATTTCTTGTCTGTCAGATTAAACTTCCTAAATTACTTTGGAAGTCAATGATTTTGTAAACAGCAAGGTATAAAATTTTGCTTTGAAAATCTTTCTTTGTTGATGTGTCTACTTATTTACAATTATTGATAAGATACTACCTGGGGCTGGGTGCAATGGCTCACACCTGTAATCTCAGCACTTTGGGAGGCCAAAGTGGGTGGATCACCTGAGGTCAGGAGTTCGAGACCAGCCTGGCCAACATGGTGAAATGCCATCTCTACCAAAAATACAAAAATTAGCCAGGCATGGTAGCATGTGCCTGGAATCCCAGCTATTCAGGAGGCTGAGGCAGGAGAATTGCTGGAAACTGGCAGGCAGACATTGCAGAGCTGAGATCGCACCACTGCACTCCAGCCTGGGTGACAAAATGAGATTTCATCCCAAAATAAATAGAAAAAGAAAAAAAGATGATGTTTGGTTTTAATTGTCATTTTAGTTTGTGCTGTTCTTTCTGATTCCACTGCTTTAAAAACATTTCCCTATGCCATATTTTCAAATGTCTTTATGTGTTATGGTGTTTATGCTTATAACAATGTATAAGCTTATCTAATGCAGTTAACACTCAATTTTGTTAGATAATAAATATTAATTCCATATTATAATTAATAATAAATTCAGTGTTTCCCTTGTCCCTTCTCTTCTTGCCTTACCCCTCATTTTTAGTCAGTGAAAAATCAATCAATGTTTACTTTAAATTTAAATGTTATTTTAATTTATTTTAATGTGTTACTTTAAATTTGGCTACACATCAATTTATTGATTGATCAGTTTAAATTCTTTCTTTTGATCTCCAGTTAATAGCAGTGAGGAAACCAGCATACTTAACTCTGCTTACCACCGTCTGTTCTCCTCTTTGCTAATTTGTGTTTTATTCTTTGTCAGTACATTTGGCATGTATATTTTATTGTTACCCATCCCTACTTTTTCTGTTATAAATGCTTTTAAATTGGAAAAGGAACTCATAATGTTCCACCAGTAACATGGTTATTTTCAATTTCAATAATGAGTTCTTTTTGTTTTAGCTGGGCTCCTGGTGATAGGCTGTATTTCCCAGCCTCTTTCACAGCTAACAATGCATTCCCAGCTCAGCACAAGCCAATAGAATATAAACCACAGTGATGTGTACTACTTCCAGGACATTTCATTAAAGAAGAAGTTGCCTGCTCCTGGTTTCCATACTCTTCTGGGAGCATGGATTGTGGATCGCACAGTCTAATTCCTGTAGATGGAGACTACATCCTGGGAGACATAAATACCAAGGTCCCTGAATGTCTTCCTAAAGTATAGACACTGTATCAGCCCTGGACAACCCACATCTGGATCATTTGATGAAAACAGGACAAAACAAAATTTTTATCCAATTTAGGTCACTGAATTTGGTGTCATTTTGTTACAATGACTTAGCCTCTAATACTACTACTAAAAGAAATCCAGGCTGATTGCAGTGACTCACACTTGTAATCCCAGCAACTTCAGGAGGCTGAGGCAGGAGGATCGCTTGAGCTCAAGAGTTGGTGACCAGCCTGGGCAACATAGTGAGACCCTGTCTCTACAAAAATGTTTAAAAAAGTAGCTGGGCATGTTGGTGCACCCCTGTATTCCCAGCTAATCAGGAGGCTGAGGCAGGAGGACTGCTTGAGCCTGGGGAGGTCCTGGCTACAGTGAGCCATGATGACCACTGCACTCCACCCTGGGTGATAAAGTGAGCCCTCTCTCAGAAAATAATAATAATAATAGTAATAAAGAAATTCAATGATCATCACCGATCCTTTTGCTATAAATTTTCCGATCATCTCTTTAGATAAACTTTTCTTCTAGCAAGTTCCTCAAAAAGAATTCACGGGCAAATATTTCTTAAGTTTCTGTAACTTTAAAACTGTATGCTAAGCTTCTAAACCTATTTTCTAGTTTACAGAAAATAGAAGAGAGAGAGGACCAGTTTAAACAACACCAAATAAACCACTCGGATAATTCAGATTTGGGGAAAATATGAAAGTCATTTGTCCTGAATGCTTTGAAAAGTGAATGCTATCAAAAAAATTATTTAAGGCAGAAGAATTTTATTTCTAAAACAAACTAAACCGACAAAAATCCCCAACTGTAAAACATTGATCTAACTAATTTGTATCGTCGTCCCCTCCCACAAAACCTGTGAAACACATTATTGTGACAATTTAGAAACTTTTCACATAGACTGGATACTAAGAGAAATTATGAAACCACTTTATTTGTCTTAGGTGCAATAGTGACATAATGCTTTTGGAAAGGCATGTCTCATACATATACAAACACACACGTATATGGTGGGAGAGAGGGAAGGAAAGAGAGAAAGAGAAAGTAAAACAGGAGATGGAGGAAGAGAGAAAGAAGAGTAACGGGAAGGAAGGAAAAGGAAGAGGGATGAAGATAGGGAATAAGATGAGCCTGGAGATAAAATGAATATGCCAAAGAGGTAAAAATTATTAAATTCAGTTGAAAGATATATATGAATATTTATTATTCTTTTTTTGAAAATTTTAAAATAAAAATTGGGGAAAGAAATAAAAGGTAGAAGTGTTTAAAACACTCAGAAATGTACTATTGCCTTTATACTTAATTTACAGGTGGTTTCACATTTGAGTTCATTCTCTTTCCTACAGCATTTTCTAGGTATTATTCTACCAACTGCGTAAGTGGTGGCTGTGGAGAAGAGTAAATCGTTGTAATTTGTACATTATATATTTTTATCTGGCTTCTCAGTAAATTCTTCTTGTACATTAAAAGCCAAATAACTTTCCTGCACTGTGTCTTCTTGTGAATCTTTCTTGATTATTTTCTTCTGGGAACAATACAATATGTCCTTCCAGTTTGTAAGTTCAGGTTTTATATCTGAAAAATAGCTATAATTTATATCCTTAAATATTTGTTCTGTTTTATTGTTTCTATTCTTCATAAAAGATTATAATTACACATATTCCTTCTAAATCATTTTTAATTGGTCATTTTTAAATGGAATATTTTATATTAATATATTTTTTCTATTTTATTCTTTTTTCCACTGTACCTTTTGATTTTTAGAATCTCTATTTTTCAATTACCTTCTTATAATTTCAGTTTATTCTTTAATAATTTGGAGTTTTTTTTCTATACTTCTTTCCTCAACTCTACAAGCTAATAATTTTTATTGTTTCCAAATATCTTTCTGGGGTCTTGGAATATTTGCTTTGAACCCTTACTTGATAGAAGAGTTAATGTACTAATTTTAAACATTTATATGAAAAACATCCTCTTTTCATTTGATTTTGTCTTACTGCAGATCCTATGCTGGTACCTGCAGGTATCAGTGAAGAAGGTGAATTTTTCCTGTACCAAGTATGTTCCCTCACCTGAAATGTGGATAGGTCTCTGACCAAGGAAGATGTTACTCTAAGTGACTTTTGAGGACACATTACAAAAGCGTCATGTTTATCTGCTTTGTTCTCTTAAAACATTAGCTCTCGGAAGCCTAAAGTCACAGGTAAGCCGTTCCAGTGTCTCAAGTCCCTGATGCTTTGAAGAGACCCAAACCAGCTCATGGTGAGGCCCTAAGACCTGTCCATGGAGAGAGAAAGAGATGTCATACGAGAGTCTCTGAACTAAAACCACCCAGGAAATCAAGAGGGATCTTTTTTTAATGGTGTTATTTTTTTTTAATCTTTAAATTTGGGGGTGACTTTTAATGCAACAGTAAATAAGTGATGACGTGTACATATTCAAATCTTCTTTTATTCTGAGGAAGATTTCTTTAAATATTTGTTTTCTCACCGATTATTAGGTCCTCTTCCTGAGAAATTGTAATTCTCCAAGTATTGTACAAGATACTGCTGTTCCCACACACCTATTGGTTGTGCAGTCATCACTTTCGTTCTTGTAAGTTTCCCTTTGTAGTATGTGTAATCTTGTCTCTCCTACCTCTTCTATCACTTCTTTGCTTTTTAGTGTTCATTGTTCTTCTTCTTGATTTTTACTGTATCAGTTCTTTTAGTTTCTTCTAATGCAGCTTTTAAGTATTTTCATATTTTGTGTTTCACTTCAATTTCTTTCCCTGGATTTGTCAGTAACTTGTACTTTGCATCATCTCTTGTTTCGTGTTTTCTTTAATTTCCTTGAGAATGCAGATTTTTTTCTAAAATATTATTTTCTTTTCTCTCAATAGGGTCTTGCTCTGTTGCCCAGGATGGAGTGCAGTGGCATGATCATAGTTCACTGTAACCTCAAATTCCTGGCCTCAAACAGTCCTCCCACCTCAGCCTCCCAAAGTGCTAGGATACAGGCATGAGCCACTGTGCCTGCCCACTTTTTCTTTCTTTAATATATGACTTGCCACCAGGCTATGTTAAGATTACGTTGGCATGCTTTTATAAGTTCCCTGACTGTGGCCACCTTTAGCCTGTCCCAGTAAAACCTTTTGGCCTTCCAAAAGGTTTGAGACTGTAATTTATAACTTTCCCTGATATTTCCCTAACATTTTGCCAGTCACTCCAAGTGAATCTTAATAAGGCTACCTCTACTTAAGTAGCACTATGCAGAGTTAAGATGGCATGGGATCATAATGTCTCTCTCAGGCCCAATTTCATGCTCTCCCAGAAACTTAGAATAGGCCTCAACTGGAGTGACCCTCGCTGCAGTTCACTCTTGGCTCCCCATGGCCCAGTTATTATCTTTCAAGGATAAGTACTGTGGCCTGGATGATTCACAGCTATGTCATTTACTTTGCTGAAAACATATCACAAGTTTGGAGCAACTGTTACATCCCAGTGTCTTCCTTCATTTTGTTCAAAATTTCCTTTTATCTGGCAGATATTCTTTATAATTGTGTCAAGAGGTTGTTCCAGATACATGGTTTCACTGGATATAATTTTTTCTCTTTTTTAAATATAGTGTGTATGTTTTGATGAACTTTGGGGGAGAGAGCTCTGCTGGTGCTCAGTAACTTTTTCGTTGTCCCCAAAAAACCCCAGTCAGCACTTTTGAACATGACAAACTTGTGATCACTTATTTCTCCTAAATTCGCATATGCTGCCAAGAAGCCAACAGCTTCCAGAAATTTTATTAAGAATTTCAGAGAGTCCACCAAGGAATTTTATCTCTGCTAATGAGATCAAGTGTATAACTGGAACTAAACTAAACATGCCTCATTTCATGCTAGCTTGCTGCTCTGTAGATAAATGTGAAACAGTGCTTTGTAGCCAAATGTACAGTTCAATGACATTGTGTTGCCTCAATTCTTCAAGGGCCTTGTGAGTGGCAAGAGGGAATAGTAAGCCTATCCTGACTGGCATCTGTCAACTGTCATGAGCTTCCTGGACATGTACAGTGATAAGAAAGTTGGTGACTTTGGGGACCCACAGACAAAAGCATTTGCTATAGAATCTACTGCAATAGATGCAGTGTTCACCCTTCTGAGTTGTGGCCTGTCTCTGGCCTTAAGATTCTGCATTTAGACAGGCTGTCAAAGATAAGACAGGATGCAAGAGAGGCCCTGCTACAGGGCACCTCAGGTAAGGTTTTAATAGCTTTCTATGCTTGAATAAGAATCCTCCTGATGCCTGAATTTTTTTTCCTAGTACAATGAAGTAATGCCTTCATATTTCTAAAATGACACTTCCATCCGGGAGAAATAACAGTTCAGTGCATTAATTGATGCCAATTTCACATGGAACATTTTTATGGAAACACTTAGTTCTGATTTTCCAGGTATAAAAGAATGATGTCACCATTCGTGTTTCACCAGGCCCGACTCTACACCTAAGACAGGAAGACGGAAGTGGATTTGGATTCTATGTAAGTAATAGGGTACATGTAAACAAATAAAGCTGGCATTTGCTTTTACCTCCTGCTTACAGATATATTTGACTGGTGCTACTGAAATAAAAGATACACTACTGCATTAAGCTAATGCAATGGTAGGTGCTGGGCAAATAGATGATGGGTAGAGTGAGACAGATTAGGAAGATATGAGATGGATGATGAATTATATACTAAATAGACTGAAAGGATAGATCTTTCTGCTTTTCATTTTTCTTCTTTCCACAAATGTTCTCATATGTTTTTCTCTAAAGCACAATAACATTCCTTGCAATATAATATTGAGTATTTATATCTCCTCTCTAAACCAATTTTTCTTTGACATTGCTTAGTCTTGACATGCAGCAATATCTCAGTGATATTCTTAGGATTATCAGTCACAAATATTCACTGAACACACAGTGTGTGTGTTGAGGCCTATACCATTTATTTTGAAGTGGTTCAGAGAAAGCAGGATATCTAGCTATAACCCTTGTTCTAAAAATAAGAACAGGAGGAGAAAGATGAAATAGAATACAATAAAATACATGATTAATGGGAATTTCCAAAAGTTCATCCCTGGTTTCTCTTCTTTTCTCTCTCTCTCCTTGCTTCAGAAGGATTTCATCTATGCACAGAGGCATTTTCCTTTATGCAATATCCATACATGAATCGAGTGCCTTTAGTGTGTCACGTCCTGAGCAAGAAGCCAAGAATTCAGAGAATAAGTCTTATTCTCTGTCCTCAAAGAGCTTGTAGTATAGTGGTAAAGATAATCACATAGACTAACACAGTCATTCCAAAGAAAGTGCATTAATTATAAGGCTATGGAGCACAGAGTAATGACATCTAATTCACCCTGGTGAGGAGTAAGGAGTGTTTCTGGATGAGGTGATAGCTGTGCAGACTTTTAAAGGGTGAAAAGGAATCAAGACATGAATAGAAGAAAGAATATATTTCAAGTAGATAGGACATCAGGAGCAAAGGCATGAAAAAGAGAAAATTCACAAGTGTTCAGTGCTGCTGAAGCCAAGAGTCATGGTAGGGTCAGAGGAAAGTCCATAATGGAGAGCTTTAATTTACATGTTAGGAAACTTAGATTGTATCCACTGGGTAATGGGTGCCACTCAAGAGTTTTAAACAAACAAATGACAGATCAGATTTCTATTTTAAATCTGATGGTTCAGTGTCAAACTGATTTGAAGTGAACAAGGCTGAACTTAGAAAAATTAGTTAAAAGACTGTTTCAGTAGAATGGTTGCAAGATAATGATGGTGTCATCTAAGACAGCATTCACAGATGCAGAGAAGGAGAACAGATTTGAAAAACATTTAGAAAGCAAAATTGGCAGAGGTTGTCATTACTTGGACCTGGCATAAGGGAGAGAGCAAAGTAAAAGAAAACCCAAACTACCTGATATACTCTGCAAAGAGTCACAACAATATTCACTGCTCTCATGGTCCTGGTTATCTGGCCTGACTGAGTACAGTTGTCTGTTTTGGTGAACAATTTAGAGGTGGGAGTATTTGTGTGACTGTCATTCATCCTTATTTCTAAATCCCGAGAAACATTTCACTGATGGAATGAAACACTTCATTAATGAAATATTCAAACCACAATGAAAGATTTCATTGTAGAATTTGACACAGCAAATAAAATAACTGACCCAAAGTTCCTTGACTTTTCTTAAAAGCTCTGGAGAAGCTTGCCCAGCTGTCTGTGACCATGTATAAGTTTGAGAGCCTCTGTATGTGTTCCTCAAGAGTGTCCTGCACAGTAGAAGGCAGATGGTACAGCTGCAAATGCCAGGGTCATTGTGTATGCTCTGTGCAGCAGGATATTTCTTCCTGTGTCTCCTACCACTGCTAAAATCATTTACTTTACATCAAAAAATGTACATAAAAAGGAAGGAATCTTCTTTAATAGAAGATTCTTCTGAATCTTCTTAAATAGAGCAAAATGCAAGTCCTGGAGCCAACTGCTTTATTATACCCCCATCTTGTATGGCCACTGGGTTGCTCACGTCACAGATAGCTCAAAAGATTATACATAGGTGTGAAATGTAAGCAACTCTTCCCCCATTCGTGTCCAAAGTTTCATTCTCTCAACTAGTTGGGTGTATTAGCCCACTCTCACACTGCTACTGAAGACATACCCAAGACTGAGTAATTCATAAAGAAAAGAGGTATAATTGACTCACAGTTCTGCATGGCTGGGGAGGCCTCCGGAAACTTACAATTATGGCAGAAGGGAAAGCAAATACATCCTCCCTCACATGGCAGCAGCAAGGAGTAGTGCAGAACAAAGGGTGGGGAAAAAGCCCCTTTTAAAACCATCAGATCTTGTAAGAACTAACTCACTTACTATCATGAGAACAGCATGGAGGCAACTGCCCCCTTGATTCAATTACTTCCCACCACGTCCCTCCCAAAACGCATGGGGATTATGGGAACAACTACACAATTCAAGATGAGATTTGGGTGGGGACACCCAAACCATATCAGTGAGAGACAAGAAAGTACAATGTTTTCTTCAAATTTTTAGTTGGCTGTAAAGGTAGACTATATACTTCCATATGCTCTGTGTTATCCAGCATATTGCTGCTTCATTAATATGCTGGTGGCAATATTAATGAGAATAGCAATATTGAATGCCTAGAAAATATACTTGCAAATTTTAAAATGATAAATTAAGGAATAGTTCTTCCAATAGAAAATGTCTGTAACCTTTAAAAATTATCATTAATAAAGTATAGACTAATAGACTGAGACAAAAACCATAAAACATCCTTAATACAGAGAGATGGCATGAATTAGGTCAAGTAATTAGACCCAAATCAATAAAGCTGTGAGAAATAGTTACCTGAACATGGAGCAGAGCTACAAAAACTCATTTAAAAAAATAGAAATAAAAAATTGGGATAATTCTTAAAGCCACTGCGTAATTGGGAATATCTAATTAAAATACAGCAAACGGGAAAGCAAGCCTGGCAATGTATAACTAAAACAAAAACAACAAATCTCAAAGCAACAAAAGCCATGACCAAGAAAATAGCTTTTACTATAGCGTCTCAGACAGAATTTTAAGTAGAAAATTACTGCGCTATCTTCCAAATTAAGTAAACATGGCTACTTGTGTGGCACTAAAACTCATCATATGCACAGCATGCTTCTAGTTTGTATCTTGATGATTACCGAACTATTGTAAACAAGTGTGCCAGAAAGAGTATGTCAAGAATGATGTACTCATATTATACAGCTAACCAAGGAAACATGTTGCTAATGAAAATAACATTGCAAAGAGACAAATTCATTTCCCCATTGATATGTGGAGGGACTGCATTCACAGTATTTTACTTCTGTGTTCAGAATATAAAAAGACAACCATTCTTAACTAGTTCTATTCCTCACTTTTTAAGAACTTGATCAATACTGAAAGTAATTAGGAACCAGCTCAAGACTGTGCAGCCTAGAGAAGCCAAAATAAGATTCATTTGGATCAATAACATCAAAAAATATGTGCATCCGAAGTTTAAGTGGATTAATAAAATTTTGTTCGCATACAATAAAACAATTGTTTTAATAATAGTTTTTCTTTTTTTTATATAACCAAAGTATAGAGGAAAAGTCATGCACAGTTTATAAGCTTTAGATAGATAGATCGATACATTAGACAGATAGATAGATAGATAGATGATAGATAGATAGATAGATAGATATAGATAGAATCAGGGTTATCTGATACCAGAGGCAGCAAGATAGAACCTGTAGAGGCCAAAGACATTGAATATAGTCACCTCCTTCAATGAGAACTCTTGTCTTTTATCCTGGGGTGTTGTGCAAATATTGCCATTTTCTATGCATGTCATGAAATGAAATTTTCAGGAAGAATTGTTCTACAAACTGAGTTTTCTCTTTTAATGTGTGTGTGTGTGTGTGTACATCTGACATCAGTATTTTCATCAATTTCTTTGTTCCTAATTAGTGCTTTGACCTTGTGTAGGGATGGTTTGGAAGAATGTTCTGTAGTCAGTGTTTCTCAAAGCAGCCACTGACAGAGAGAATGGAACGTCAGCACTACAATTTAATAATATTCTACCCAGAACAATCTTATTCTCTAGATTTCTAGTGGGTAAAAATATCAAGTGAAAACCTAATAACCTTTGTAGCTCTCACTGATCTTATACACAGAAATGTAATCAAAATTTTTTCTCATAATAAATGTACTCACTCATTCTTACCTTTCTTAGTTATTTACCACAGAGAAAAATATGGTGGTAGAACACCATATTTATGTGCCAGTTACAAAATCTTCTTTACTCTGTCTGCATTTGTTTTGTGTGTGTGTGTGTGAGAGAGAGAGAGAGAGAGAGAGGGAGAGAGAGAGAGAGAGAGAGAGAGAGAGAGAGAGAGAGAGAGAGAGAGAGAGAGAGAGAGAGATGGAGTCTTGGTCTGTCGCCTAGGCTGGAATGCAGTGGTGCAATCACAACTCACTGAAGTTTCCACCTCCTGGGCTCAAGCAATCCTCACACCTCAACCTCCCCAGTAGCTTGAGACTACAGTCGTGCACCAACATGCCCGACCAATATATATATATATATATATATTTTTTTTTTTTTTTTAGATACATCTCAGTTCAGCAGCATGATCTTGGCTCACTGCAACCTCTGCCTCCTGGGTTCAAGCAATTCTCTTGCCTCAGACTCCCAAGTAGTTGAGCCTAAAGGCATTCACCATACCCAGCTAATTTTTTTGTATTTTTAGTAGAGACAGGGTTTCACCATGTTGGCCAGGATGGTCTCCATCTCCTGACCTCCTGGTCCGACCGCCTTGGACTCCCAAAGTGTAGGGATTATAGGCATGAGCTATTGCACCTGGCCCTGACCAATTTTTTAATGCTTTGTAGAGACAGGGTCTCACTATGTTAGCCAGGCTGGTCTTGAATTCTTGGGCTCCAGCGAACCTCCTGCTTCAGCCTCCCCAAATGCTGGGGAGCTGGGATTAAACTCATGAACCACTGCCTCTGGCTCTCTTCCCTTTGTTCTGGAGTCCAGGTCTTGTCTCTTCTATGTTGGCCCTGTGGCTCATTTGGGTTCACTAAGGTAACATGAAGCCACAGAGCTGGGAGTGAAAAAAGGGCCTGTTGAGAGAACTCTCCACAGCCCAAATTACAATTGATAGAGAAAAATACAAGTAGGATAAAGAAGAGTACTTAGGAACAATTTTTTTTATTATAAAGTCCATGTAAGGATATCTACAATGTTGAAGCCTCAAAGTGGGATTTGACTTAGAACAGATATCCTACCTAATTAAAAACCTCTAATGCTTAGAATACAATAGCAACTCTATGTTATTCTGTCTTTCAAGGCCCTGTATGAGCACATCTTACCTACCATTCCCTTCCCTGGATCACTGTACTCCAGATGCACTGACTTTTTGTATTCAAATATGCAAGTACAATCCAACTGAAAACTTGTATATGTGCACTCTCTCTGCCTAGAATGCTCTTTGCCCAAGAGTTTTATTTTGTTCATTTCACTTATTACAGCCTATATTACTTTGCCTCTTTATTTATTTGCCTGTTTCCTTGTTTTCATGTCTGCAGACTCATCAATCTCCTCCCACTAGAAATTAAACTCAATTTTATCAGTGACTATAGTAGATTGTAAAAATGGCCACAATTATTCTCTTCATTCTACCCATTCTCCTTTTCAATGTGACTTTGCACCAGCTCCCGTGAGCAACCTTATTCTATTTCTCCACCCAATAAATCCAAGCTAGGCTTAATCCTATAAAATGCAGAGGAAATGAAGGTGTGCACATCCCTATTTTAAACCTCAAAAGGCCTTGCACAATCTACATAATGTCCTGGAGCATTTCCCTTGAGTTTTCTTCTAGGAGTTTGGAGTTTCAGATCTTAGATCCAAGTCTCCAATCCATTTTGATTTGATTTTTGTGTATAGTGAGAACTAGGGACCTAGTTTCATTCTTCTGCATATGGTTATGCAATTTTCCAAGCACCACTCGTCAAAAAAATTGTCCTTTAGCCATTGTACGTTCTGATTTTTGTCAAAGATGAGTCATTGGCAAATGTATGGATGTATATATGGGTCTGCTTTCGGGGTCTCCATTTTTTTCTGTTTGGTCTGTGTCTGTTTTTATGCCAGTGCTTTGCTGTTTTGCTTACTACAGCTTTGTAGTACATTTTGGAATAAGGTAGTGTGATGCCTCCAGCTTTGTTTTTGTTTGTTTGTTTTTTGCTCAAGATTACTTTGGCTATTCAGGGTCTTTTGTGATTTTGTTATGGGTAGTTAGACAGGCATGACTGGGACAGGAGAGAGCTCTTCCCCCACCCATATTGCCTCTCTAAAAATGATAGTTTGGCTGCTGGCACCAGGGAGAGATGATCTCCTGGTGGTCCACAGCTGTCACAATAAAGTGTTGATTAAATGCAGAAGCCAGGGAGAATCAACTTCCCAAATAAATAAAAATGCTTTAAATTGGTAATAAAAGCTCAGGTATTGGACAAGTGAGCCTGGGCATGAGCATTAAGAGACAAAATGGGGGAGTATGATCTTCCTGGGAGCATTCCACTGAAAGAGAAGAAGTTCTCAGATGGGCATGTGTACAACTTCGTAAACACACTGCTCACGTCACTTCCCAAGTAAAAGGAGGACACTGCACATGCGGGCAGCCCACCCTAAGACAAGAATAATGAAAGAGGCACAGGACACCAGAAGTGGGCCAGAATATAAAGAATAAGATCAAGGTTAAATGACACACTCGATCTTCACAGTGTCCACTTGGGTCTCTTCCAAGTGTATTTCCTTTTTTTTAATTGCATTTTAGGTTTGGGGGTACATGTGAAGAACATGCAAGATTGTTGCATAGGTACACACATGGCAGTGTGATTTGCTGCCTTCCTCCCCATCACCTATATCTGGCATTTCTCCCCATGCTGTCTCTCCCCAACTCCCTACACCCCGCTGTCCCTCCCATATTTCCCCGACAGACCTCAGCGTATGATGCTCCCCTCTCTGTGTCCATGTGTTCTCATTGTTCAACATGCGGTGTTTGATTTTCTGTTCTTGTGTCAGTTTGCTGAGAATGATGGTTCAAAGTTCATCCATGTCACTACAAAGGACACAAACTCATCATTTTTGATGGCTGCATAATATTCCATGGTGTATATGTGCCATATTTTCCCTGTCCAGTCTATCATTGATGGGCATTTGGGTTGGTTCCAAGTCTTTGCTATTGTAAATAGTGCTGCAATGAACATTCGTGTGCATGTGTCCTTACAGTAGAACGATCTATAATTCTTTGGATAGATACTCGGTAATGGGATTGCTGAGACAAATGGAATTTCTATTTCTAGGTCCTTGAGGAATTGCCACACTGTCTTCCACAATGGTTGAACTAATTTACACTCCCACCAACGGTGTAAAAGTGTTTCTATTTCTCCGTATCCTCTCCAGCATCTGTTGTCTCCAGATTTTTTAATGATCGCCATTCTAACTGGCATGAGGTGGTATCTCAATGTAGTTTTGATTTGCATTTCTCTAATGACCAGTGACGATGAGCATTTTTTCTTATGTTTGTTGGCCTCGTGTATGTCTTCTTTTGTAAACTGTCTGTTCATGTCCTTTGCCCAATTTTGAATGGGCTTCTTTGTTTTTTTCTTGTAAATCTGTTTCAGTTCTTTGTAGATTCTGGATATCAGCCCTTTGTCAGATGGGTAGACTGCAAAAATTTTTTCACATTCTGTTGGTTGCTGATTCACTCTAATGACTGTTTCTTTTGCCACACAGAAGCTGTGGAGTTTGATTAGGTCCCATTTGTCTATTTTGGCTTTTGTTGCCAATGCTTTTGGTGTTTTGGTCATGAAGTCCTTGCCTACACCTATGCCCTGAATGGTTTTGCCTAGATTTTCTTCTAGGGTTTTTATGGTGTTAGGTCTTATGTTTAAATCTTTAATCCATCTGGAGTTAATTTTGGTGTAAGGTGTCAGGAAGGTGTCTAGTTTCTGCTTTCTGCACATGGCTAGCCAGTTTTCCCAACACCATTTATTAAACAGGGACTCCTTTCCCCATTGCTTGTTTTTGTCAGGGTTGTCAGAGATCAGACGGTTGTAAATGTGTTGTGTTGCCTCTGAGGCCTCTTTTCTGTTCCATTGGTCTATATGTCTGTTTTGGTACCAGTACCGTGCTGTTTTGATTACCGTAGACTTGTAGTATAGTTTGAAGTCAGGTGGCATGATGCCTCCAGCTTTGTTCTTTTTGCTTAGAATTGACTTGGCTATGCGGGCTCTCTTTTGGTTCCATATGAAGTTTAAGGTGGTTTTTTCCAGTTCTGTGAAGAAGGTTATTGGTAGCTTGATGGGGATAGCGTTGAATCTGTAAATTACTTTGGGCAGTATGGCCATTTTCACGATATTGGTTCTTCCTCACCATGAACATGGAATGTTTCTCCATCTGTTTGTGTCCTCTCTTATTTTGTTGAGCAGTGATTTGTAGTTCTCCTTGAAGAGGCCCTTTGCGTTCCTTGTTAGTTGTATTCCCAGGGATTTTATTCTCTTTGTAGCATTTGTTAATGGCAGTTCGTTCTTGATTTGGCTCTCTTTAAGTATGTTATTGGTGTATAGGAATGCTTGTGATTTTTGCACATTGATTTTGTATCCTGACACTTTGCTGAAGTTGCTTATCAGTTTCAGGAGATTTTGGCCTGAGACAATGGGGTCTTCTAGATATACAATCATGTCGTCTGCAAATAGAGACAATGTGACTTCCTCCTTTCCTATTTGAATACACTTTATTTCTTTTATCTTGCCTGATTGCTCTGGCTAGAACTTCCAATACTATGTTGAGTAGGAGTGGTAAGAGAGGACATCCTCGTCTAGTGCCAGATTTCAAAGGGAATGCTTCCAGTTTTTGCCCATTCAGTATGATATTGGCTGTGGGTTTGTCATAAATAGCTTTTATTACTTTGAGATACGTTCCATCAATACCTAGTTTATTGAGGGTTTTTAGCATAAAGGGCTGTTGAATTTTGTCAAAGGCCTTCTCTGCATAAGTTGAGATAATCATGTGGTTTTTGTCTTTGGTTCTGTTTATGTGGTGAATTAGGTTTATAGACTTGCATATGTTGAACCAGCCTTGCATCCCTGGGATGAATCCTACTTGATCATGGTGGATAAGCTTATTGATGTGCTGTTGCAATCGGTTTGCCAGTATTTTATTAAAGATTTTTGAATCAATGTTCATCATGGATATTGGCCTGAAGTTTTCTTTTCTTGTTGAGTCTCTGCCGGGTTTTGGTATCAGGATGATGTTGGTCTCATAAAATGATTTGGGAAGGATTTCCTCTTTTTGGATTGTTTGGAATAGTTTCATAAGAAATGGTACCAGCTCCTCTTTGTATGTCTGGTAGAATTTGGCTGTTAACCCAACTGGACCTGGGCTTTTTGTGTGGTCGGCTCTTAATTGCTGCCTCAACTTCAGACCTTGTTATTGTTCTATTCAGGGTTTCGTCTTCTTCCTGGTTTAGGCTTGGGAGGATGCAAGTGTCCAGGAATTTATCCATTTCTTCCAGGTTTACTAGTTTATGTACAGAGTTGTTTGTAATAATCTCTGATGATGGTTTGAATTTCTGTGGTATGTATTTACTTTCTTTCCTGCTCTAAAGATTTTAAACAAACTTCCACTCCTTCTGGGAAATTTGCCTTGGTCTCTTTTTCTGCCTATGCCCCTCAATCAAATTGTTTCTTCTGAGGAACTAAGAATGGAGGTTGCAAGAGACCTGAGTTACTGGATTCACTGCCAGTAACTCAGGTACCTTCCACTCCTAACAGTTTTATATAAATCTTAGAATTTCTTTCCTATTTCCATGAAGAATATCAGTGGCATTCTGATAGGGATTGCATTGAACCTGTAAATTGCTTTGAATAATATTGTCATTCTAACAATATTAATTCTTCCAATCCATAAGCATAGAATATCTTTCCATTTTTTTGGTGTCCTTTTCTATTTCCTTCATCAGAGTTTTATAGTTTACCTTGCATAGATCTTTCTCTTTTTGGGTTAGATTGATTCCCAGATAATTTACATTTTTTGTAGTTATTATAAATGGGTTTGCTTTCTTTATTTCTTTTTAAGATTGCTTGCTGTTGGTGTATAAAAATGGTAATGATTTCTGTATGATAATTTTGTATCATGCAACTTTACTGAATTTGTTTTTCAGTTCTAACCGCTTTTTGGTGGAGAATTGAGGTTTTTCAAGGTATAAGATCATGTTGCCTGCAAATGGGTTAATTTGACTTCTTCCTTTCCAATTTGGATGTCCTTTATTTCTTTCTCTCATCCAATTGCTTTGGCCTTATCTAATTTTTGCCAGTGAAGGCCACAGACATGTGAAAATACCCAGCTGATAAACAGCAAAGCTGCCTGTCCTCTCTGCATGCTGCTGAGCACAAATGCCTAAGAGAGTTCATTCAAAATCTGGCAAGCCTGGCCCAGATCAACAAAAATGTTCAGCTGACCTATGAATTTGTGCTTATGATCTCTTAAGAGTAAATAGCACTGAATGTTCAATCTGACCTTGTACATTTACTGTATTAGTCTGTTCTCACACTGCTTATAAAGACATACCTAGAACTAGGTAATATATAAAGGAAAGAGGTTTAATGGACTCACAGTTCAGCATGGCTGGGGAGGCCTCACAACTGTGGGGAAAGGTGAAGGAAAAGCAAGGCGTGTCTTACATGGTGGCAGGCAAGAGGGCATGTGCAGGAGAACTCCCTTTTATAAAACCATCAGATCTCATGAGATTTATTCACTATCATGAGAACAGCATGGGAAAAACTGACCACCATAATTCAGTTACCTCCCATTGGTTCCCTCCCATGACATGTAGGGCTTATTACAATTCCAGGTGAGATTTGGATGGAGACACAGTCAAACCATATCATTCTGCCTCCAGTTGCCTTAAATAATGTCAGTTACCCGAGGAACAGAAAGCCAGATGGTTAAATATTTTAACTATTTTCCAAATAACACCAGCAACAATACTGAATCCAGTAATTAGTATTTGTGCTATGACTTTATGAATGCAAAACAGGAAAATATTGCTTCTAGATAAAATTTGATATCTAAACATCACAATTTCTTAAGGGATTTTATTTTTCCTTGGCCAAAACATTGTTTACTTGGTGCCGATACACTAAATATCCAGAAAATTAGCAATTATTTTTTTCTTCATTCAACACAAGTATTTTGAACAAACCCTAAGTGCCAGGCCAGGTAGGCATCAAGTACATTCCAAAAATAAAATATAATTCTTTCCTTTTAATGGTCTACATTGTCTAGTGGATGTTAACCATGAAAATAAATAATTACAATACATTTCAGTGAGTGTTGTTTTAGTGACAAGGACTGAATCAAGTGGTATGGTTTGGCTGTGTCCCCACCCAAATCTCATCTTGAATTATAACCCACAATTCTCAGGTGTTATGGGAGAAACCTGGTGGAAGGTAATTAAATCCTGGGGACAGATCTTTCTCATGTTGTTCTTGTCATAGTGAATAAGTCTCACGGGATATGATGGTTTTTAAAATGTGAATTTTTCTGCACAAGCTCTCTCTTTGCCTGCTGCCATCCACGTAAGATGTGACTTGCTCCTCCTTACTTTCTGCCATGATTGTGAGGCCTCCCCAGTCATGTGGAACTGTGAGTCCATTAAACCTATTTTTTTCCCAGTCTCAGGCATGTCTTTATGAACAGTATGAAAACAGACTAATACATTCAGACACAAAGGAGGGTTAATAAATCACTCTATTAATTTGATATAGAAACTCTTCATAAAGGTTTGACATTTAAATGTACAGATATTTGCCTACTAGGAAGTATGGAGAAGAAATTACAAGGAAAATAATGTAAAAATATCTATTGGGTAGCCTAGTAAGCATACATAGTAAAACAATAATTGAAAGTAAGTCACCCTGACTTCAGTGGCAAGAGATGACGTTTAAGAGGAAAGCATAATATGGATCGTAAGTGACTCCGATACCAGGTTCAGGTTAACACCTGTAGCCAACCAGAAGGTATTAAGGGAGCAGCATTATTTATTTCATTTCAGATTAATTTACCATAATTGTTTCACTAAAGAATAAGCCCTCGAGAGAATATTATACTCAAAGGAAATGGATTAATTTTCATGAAGGGGAAAGTGATACTTGTAACATTTTCCAGATTGCCAAAATGGTGGCTCAACTCTGCAGCTACAGAGCAAATGATATGGAAACTCATCCGTGGGCCCCTGGCTGGAGTAGAGGATTGAAGCCGCCCAAAGTAGACCATCCCTTCCCCAACATCACACAGGAGCCTCCAGTAGTCCCTTAGGGACATGTGTAAGCACAGTTAAAGAGTTCTTGAGCACTATACAGTACAGAGGAAGAAACTGTTTGACTGCTCTATGAATTAGTATCAACATTTATTTAGATTAGATAAGACACTTATGGTACATTGAAAGCAGAGTGATTAAAAACACATTTATGCAAATCTCATTTTTGGCAGATAGGACTCTCGGATTTGGCAGTTGTATGATCTTAACAAATATGGCTTTAATAATGCATTACGATTTAATTGATGGATTTTCCATATTGGATTGTTTAGAAATTAGTGCCCATTTGGGAAAGCTCCTGTTGCACTGAAATTAGTGTGGGGGGACCGGTATAAGGTTGATGGATCTGGGTGTTTAGAATACATTCATTTATTTCGTTTATCAGAAAGGCAGCCCGAGGCTTCAAAACTAAAACTATCACCATCGGCATAGCAACAGTTTGCGTTCATCAAAATATGTAGTCAAAACAACCAGATCAAAGTCTTATCAAATCTACAGAGAGGACCTGTGGGACCCTTAGCCCAATTTCAGAGCACTAAAATATGACCCTGAAGAGGTTAAATGCTTTGTCTACTGTCATACTACTAGGATAAGCAAAGTCACCACTAAATTCAGGTCTTCTGACTAAATCCAACTTTTCTTAGCTACACCACAGGGTCTCCAGTTCTGTGCTTATTTATTTGCATAAAAGAGAACAACTTTATTCTCATATAGGCAGAAGCCATCAGCCCAGATTGGGTTTGCATGTATCGGTCCCCCAGGACTTTGTGGTTGGTTAGCATACAAATCTTATGAAATATCAGCCTGTCTGCAACATTCTCTTTTTTCAATTCAAAGGAATGGACATCTTAACACCATGTTCAACCCACTCCTCCACTTTCTATGCTATGGTGCAGGATTTTGGAATTGCGGCTGAGAGGTTCTCTTCCTGTTTGAGCTATTCTCTTGAAGTAACATGAACTCTGGAACTGCGGGGATTCTAGCAGAAGAAAAACTACAGGTAAAGTGACTGCAGATGACAAGAACAAAGCCGGCATGCAGCGAGACGCACAGCAAAGACCAGGTAGCCCCAGGCAGAGAGTGCCTTGGTTCCTCATTATTTCCCAGTTCCTGCTGGCTCTCCAGTGTCAAGGCTCACCTGTACTTTCTACTCTTGCATTCTGAAATGTATTTCTGAATCCTTACAATAAATTCATACCAGGAAATGCCATCTCACACAAGAGACTCTACAAGAGAAAGTGTGAAGCCATGAGGATTCCCCCTGGCTAGCTACAAAGTGGACAGTCTTTGGAAGTGCATTGGAAGAATATGAGAATATGCTTGAGCAGCTACAATAACCTGAGTATACAAAACCAGAAACAGACAAACTCTATTTCAGTTTTTTACACTGAAAGTGGAGAAAATTAGGGCATGCTCCATAGAGACAGTTAGTGCCTAGATCAAAAATTCATAAGAAAATTCTATGCTCCACTCCTCTATTAGTCAGGATATGCTAAGAGACATAATAAAAACAAAACATCAAAGTTTCAAAAGCTTAGCATACGAAAAGCTTATTTCTCACTAAGGCAAATGTTCTGTTTAGGCAGCTGCCTTGCACAGATATCCTACAGATAGTAACTCAAGGACAAAAGCTTATTTAATCAGTGGCTCACTATGCCTTGTTCTTTCTTTCTTTATTTTAATTAATCAATTAACTTTTTTTTGGACTTGCTCTGAGTGCCATCATGGCTTCATAGCTCACTGCAGCCTAGATCTCCTGGGCTCAAGAAATTTCCCAGCTTCAGCCTCTTGAGTAGCACATGCTTGGCTAATTTGTTTTATTTTATTATAATATATATTTTTATATTATAAATGTAATTATATTTATATATTATAGGTATAAAATATAAATATATATTGTGTGTGTGTATATATAATATATATAAAAGATATATATTATATATATATAAGATATATGTATATATAATATATATAAGATATATGTATGTATAATATATATATATTATATATGTTTATTTTTTTTGGAGACAAGGGTGTCACTTTGTTGCCCCAGGCTGGTCTCAAACTCCTGACTTCAGCCTCTTGAGTAGCACATGCTTGGCTAATTTGTTTTATTTTATTATAATATATATTTTTATATTATATTATAAATGTAATTATATTTATATATTATAGGTATAAAACATAAATATATATTGTGTGTATATATATATAATATATATAAAAGATATATATTATATATATATAAGATATATGTATATATAATATATATATAAGATATATGTATATATAATATATATATAAGATATATGTATATATAATATATATATATATATTATATATGTTTATTTTTTTTGGAGACAAGGGTGTCACTTTGTTGCCCCAGGCTGGTCTCAAACTCCTGACTTCAAGTGATCGTCCTGCCTTAAACTCCCAAAGTACTGGGATTACAAGCATAAGGCACCACACCCAGCCCCCTAGCTCTTTAATTCCTTTGTTGAATTCTCTCTAATCAGGCAGTAAAGTAAAGGAGAAAATTCAGAAATTTGAAGTTTTGCAAGTTAAAACACTGCCTACCTCAGACTACAAACAAGAAGAGTTAAGACAGAAAAAGATTTTGAGCTACAAAAGCCCCTTAATTCTGTGCCCCACAAAAAAAATGACCAGATTCAGGGTACACCCATCTCATCTATTATTTCAGAGGGTCTTTAAGTGAACAGCCACTAACCGAGAAGGAAACACAGATGAGAAAGAAAAGGCATAAGCCAACCTTGAGAAGTACATCTAGGAAAGAACTCTGGATGGTCACTGGCACATGAAGCCTCATGCAAGCCCACTAATTTTATAAAGGAATCATCTTACCAAAAGCAATGAAAATCCCTGACTTCATACACCTTTGACTAGAGCAGCCTTAATATGAATTTTGGGCTCTTAGATTTGCACCAGCAGGAATGGGCTCCAAAAACTCTGTAGCCACTAAGGAGAGCAAGGTTCTCATCGTCAATTTCCGAGGTGGAGAATAACAAGAAAGTGGTGCCTGAGACTGCAGAGAACAGCAAACAAGGTAGTGTCTCTAAAACAGCAAACTCAGGTTCTAATCAAGGAACTTTCCTCATTCTTTGAGTAAGATATTGCAACTTTTATGGGCCAATTATTGCCATGTCGCTATCATTTGATCTGTTTCTATATTGGAGATTTATTGCTGTTGTGTGTGGTTTGTCCGTAATTACTTGGGGAAAGGTATAGTGCAGACAACTTGTCTTTTTAGCTCTAAGGTGGATCAAGATGCCACATTATAATCTGATGGCGACGACTGAGAATCACTTAGAAATACTGGACTTTGAGCATAAATAGTAACCGGGTGGGGTTTTGAGTTATCTCAAAGTGTATGGGAAAAGAGTGAAATAGACATTTGGTCTCCAAAGGAGAGAGGCTGTTGTAGTTGCAGAGATTGGCTCAGTGTTCACCAAATTAATGTTATTCTCAAGGGCACACGGCCAGACATTTCCTTCTTTGCAATTAGAAACAGCCACGTGACTGAGCTCTGGCCAATGGGAGGGCACCTTCCATTTCTGGACCTTGGCCATGTAAAGTCCTCATGACCAATTACCTCTCTTGCCCATCGACCAGTTGGATGTAGAAACATTTTTAAAGATGGCAAAAGTCAGCATAATTCCCTAAATGGCTGTCTTCTCCATTGGTGGCTATCTAGACTCTATGTGAGTTGCTGATGTAAACTGAGATTTGGAAGCTCATTTGTCAACACCTAGAATGATCTTACCTAATAAACACCTCTACCCCTATTTAAAAAAAAGCTTAATGATCGGACTGAGACAATGTAGGTTTCAGGCAACTAGAATAGTAATAGCTAAGATGATCTAACTGTGGTAACTATTACTTAGGATCATCCAAGGACTGTAGGTTACTTTGTTCACAGCCCAGCTCCAGTGGAATAAAAATAACCTAAATAAATCAAAGCAAAGAGCAAGTACAAATAAAACAGAATACTTTGTTCTCTAAAGATCAAATGCAAATCAAGCCTCTGCTATCTCTAAGTCTTTATCCTCAATGATACCCTGAGGTGAAGGTCAAGTTGAAGAAAGTAATAGCGATAGAGTAGCATCCAGATCTGGTAGAAAGCTGAAGTCTCACACTACCCAGGGCCCCAGTTTTGTTTTTTAATTCAAATAGACAAAGAGAGTCCCAGATTATTACTTTTCAAGGATCCTAAAGATATTTTATTGAAAGCTGCAGACTCCAAGACGAAAGTGAAGTTGTTACAGGAGTTGTACTATCAGATAAAATGCCACCTCAAGAGGACTCTTGAGACTGTCCATCAGAGGCCCTCTGTGCTCTTTAGGACTGGTTACAAAGATACAGAGAAGGGGTATGTGGAGACTACATATCACCCCCAAAGGATAATCCTACCCCCAAATGTTCCCAGTGGTTCCCTGAAGATCCTGAACAAGAAAAAGCTGCTCAGGGCAGGGCAGGGAAAAATAGCGTGCAGGTTTTTAAACCAGTTATCACACATGGCCACGATAAACAGCTGATCCTTTCACTTACTTTTCTGTGCCTGTTTCGGTATGCTCTTTATCCTTTGGACACACGATTGCATATATTAGCATAGAGATGTTGGTTTTGCCCCATTTGCTAAACGGGATTTTTTTGGTGGCAATTTTCTCTTCCACCCCCAACCACCTCTCACTATAGGTCAAAAGTTGCAGTTGTCTCTGAATATAACAACTGCCTGGGCCTAACGGTCACCAAGCCTTAGAAAATGGTTGACTTCTTTCACAGAGGGGCCAAACTCAAGAAGATCCATGAATATTTGGGAAGAAGGAAAGCTATCTGTCAAGCAGCCAAGGAAAAAATTAAGATGATACCTTCAAAGATGTCTCCCAGTCCATGATAATGTTCCTTGTATGGGAACTGACCACTTCTACTAGCAGAGGGTAATGATGCCTCTGGCAGTCTGTTCATATCATGTGAGTGTACATATGTCCTATTCTGGACATAATTGATAAGTCAGAAATGAGCACAGCATAAAAGCTGACCAAATAATTTTTCCTGAAAATTTAGTTTGAGTTTCTACATTAGCCTAGTGATCCACTTAACTGAGGTAGTACAACGGCAGAAGAAATGAAGCTAGTGTCTTCTACTAAGATCACAGAAAGGAAGGTGAGGCTAGACTGCCAAGAGCAGAGAATCATGCAAACAAACAAGGAAAAGTGGAGGCAACAGCTCATGAATTCCAGGAAGAATTAGATGACTGTGGGCACATGGATTTCTGATTATTCCTGCTTGAAATCAAGCTGTACTCAACGACCTTCAATTCTGCAAGATAACTCTTCATCTTCCAAATGTGTATATATTTTTCTTAAACGAGCTCAAGTTGGTTTTGTTTTTTAATGCCAGAAGTACAGGACAACAACCAGGCACTCCCTTTGAAGTCAGCCCCTTTGCATAATTAATTCCCTAACCTTAGCTTCACCAATTCACTTACTTCATTTTCCCCATTGGCAGTCTACTGATACCGTCATGCCCCTCAGCCACATCTCATAATGGCCATCAAAGGATTCACAGTATTCCTCACCAGGTGGGGTTTTTTTGTTTTTAATTTTGTTAACTGCAAAAATTTATTTCCCTTTGCTTTATTAAAGTCAGATTTCAAATATGTAAGGATTAAACTTTATATGCTTATATGGCTGCTATTCTGCTACTAATTCCATTCATCTTTTATCTATTTCACATTTGGCATTACTTAAAGAGGAGATACTTTATGATGTCTGATCAGACAACTTGTCGTTTTCTTTTTATCATTTGCTTTTGATGTACTGAATTCATCTGTGCTTCGTTCAGGTTTACCACATGGTTATTTGAGTTGATCTAGCCAGGATTTCCTCCTGGCCTTTATATTCACTGTCCAATGCCTTCCACAAGGACATGTTACAGATTATGTGATCACCTTGGCCATGATGGATAGTAGACACATTGACAAGAGAAGAAAATACTGGTCTACCATGAGTGGGACATATGCTATTTTTTTTTTTGTCTTAAATCTCATATTTCAATGACCCCTCTAGTCTCCCTTCTCATTTGACTGAATTAAGACATTTTATCCTGTATCTTATTTTAAAATAATTACTACTAGGAAAAATAACACCAAGGATTGTCATCTCCCAAGAAACAAAGCCTTACCTCTCTGATCTTTACTCTTTCTGAAATAGCCTCCTATTTTGCCACAGCTTAAGGGTCAGTTAAAATCTGACCACATTTAATATAAAATGGAGTTCAGCAATCAAACTGTGCTATCACCAAAGTAAAGCATGTTAACACCTGAAAATACTTAGCTTCTGATAGTCTAAATATGAATCAAAGACAGTTTTGTTTTCTTTATATCTTTGCTTTGAGTCTTTTACTCCTTTATATTTTGGTACAAATCCATTCTCTAATTAATATAGAAACACTAGACTTTACTGAATACTTCTAGCCCCATAGCCTATGTTACTCCATCCACAGACAAGTTATTTTACTGGACATTGGAAAACCCGAAAGGACACAGTGGTATGAAATTCTCTTTGCAGTGTCCTGGGGATCTGCTATTCCAGGCCTGGCTCAGATGAGACAACTCAAGGAAGGCAGATCTGCTCTTCCTGTGCCATCTGAATCCTTGGACCAGTAGGCTAACCCAAGCATGCTGCTTTCATGGTGATAACAGAAACACCAGCAAACCCCTCCACATCCACTAGAGGCTTGGTGCTGGAACACCATTATTTCTTCCTTATTTTATCAACCAAAGCAAGTCACCCAGCCAAGCACCAATGCCAGGGGTCAGGAAAAATAACTGCATTTTTATGTCAGGAACTCAAAAATCACATGTCAAAAGTCCTAGATAGAAAGAAAGATGAAAAGTCACGGACTATAACACAATCTGCCACCAACCAACTAATCTTCTATGTTTACTATGAAGAAACTGCATTAAATATTTTTAAATACTTTCCAGCTTTAGCCTTATGATTCTGTGTAAACTTTTCAATGTATTGCTTTACAATTCCAAATTACTTTTATTACTCTAGTAATTATAGGTATCTGTTCAGATTAAATTCATATTATAGATGCTTCATGATATGTGATACATATATTCTTTTTCCAGAGAGTTACAATTAAATTATATTAGAAAACCTATTAACTGTTTTTCTAAACTTGAGAGGAAAAATGAGTTTGTCCTTTTGGTTGTAATTCACATATCTTCAGACATTACTGGCCTAGAGAAATGAATGAGGTGGTATTAGCATTTTTGCCACATCATAGTTTACTGATTCTGTAATCCACCTATATAAATGGCTGCAGCTCCAGACTTCATACCCACACATCTATTAAATCATTTTTAAGTGTCCCCATGTTGTACTGTGTATGCTTATAAATAAATTCACTTATATTCCTCAGCTCCAGAATCTTTACTGATATCTTCTCCCAGCAAATACACTAAATGGCAACAACTTTGTTGAAGTATTCTTGCCATGAAATAAAATACATCCATATTAAGCATACCTTTCTATGAGTTTTGACAATTTTATTCACCTGTGTAACCTTTGCCACAGCAAAAAAAAAAAAAAAAAAAAAAAGAGCATTTTTATCATCTACAAAAGGTCCTATGAGCTTCTTCACATCAATCCTACACCTTCTACTCAGTTCAAAACACTGACCTACTTTCTGTCAATCTGGATTAAATGTGTTTTTGTAAAGGTTCATACAAATGGATTTTTACATTAGGTTTTGTATCTGACCCCTTTAGATCAGCAAGACTTTATTGTGACTCTTTTATACAGTTGCACAAATGAGTCTTTTTATTCCTTTACATTGCTGAGTAATATTCCATTCTGTGTATACACAGCAAATTGTTTATTCATTAACTGTTGAAAAACAGTTTAGATTTTTCCAATTAAAGTTATCACAAATAAAACTAATATAACATTTGCGTACAAGTATGTTCATAGACACTTGGTATGCATTTAATCACTGTAGTGTTGTGTAATGGTATTTAATCATAGTTTTAATTTACATTTTACTGCATATTAACCTTTAAAAAAACACAATATGTTTTAAAAAACACAAATTCAAGATTTGATTTAACTTTGTTAGGAGACTTATAGGGTACCTTATGTCTAGGGAATGTTTAGTCTCATATCTAAGTTAAAATCTTTATCAACATCTACTACCTTGGTGATGAGGACACTCACTTCTAGTTAGTTACAATTTAAACAATCCTGTACAACAATCCTGTTGTACAAAGTCCAGAAATTACTCAACTCACAGATCACTCATGTTTGTTTGTCCAACATCATAAAATTTCATCCTGTACAAATTAATATTCAGAAGAAACTCAACAGGATGCCAGTGCAGACTTGTGAATCTTCCTTTTCTTTTGGATCCCCCATTTCTAAAATCTGTCTTTACGACTTTCAGCCGTGGTCTTCTTGGGAATCTCATCCCAAAGAAGAGATCTGGAAGGTACCTACAAGAAGCAAGTCAAGGTGATTGTAGGGCTAACCTTATTTTTTTATCCTCTCTCAAGGATCAACGTTTTGCACTGTCTGGTTTCCAATATATGAAAACTATCACTTTATATATTGTAATTGTTTTCTAGTTGTTTATAAAAACAAGGTAAATGCTATGTCTATTATTCCATTGTGGCCAAAAGCAAAGAAAACCTTACCATTATATTCTATCTGAGAGGCAGGTAAAGCACTATACACAAGGAATAATTTGCTAGTGGCCATTGTTGTTATTTAACACCAAGCATGAGAAACAGTAGACATTTTGTAATTACTCTAAATCAAAAGCCACTGAAGAATAATATGTTACTAATCTGACTTACAATTAAATAACATACTTATAATTAAGGGCAGCATGGTGGAGTGGAATGGTTTTAAAGAAAACTACGAACCTTTTTCTGATTCAAAATTGTATAACAATCCAGAGAGCAGTCCTTGACCGGACATGGTGACACGTGCCTATAATTCCAGCACTTTGGGAAACCAAGGTGGGCAGATCAACTGAGGTGAGGAGTTTAAGACCAGCTTAGCCAACATGGCAAAACACCTCATCTCTACTAAAAATACAAAAATTAGCCAGGCATAGTCATGGGCGCCTGAAGACCCAGCTACCTGAGAGGCTGAAGTAGAATCGCTTGAAACCAGAAGCCAGAGGTTGCAGTGAGCTGAGATCACTCCACTGAACTCCTGCCTGGGTGACAGAGAGAGACTCCATCGAAAGAAAAGAAAAACAAAGAAAGAAAGAAAGAAAGAAAGAAAGAAAGAAAGAAAGAAAGAAAGAAAGAAAGAAAGAAAGAAAGAAAGAAAGAAAGAAAGAAAGAAAGAGAAAGAAAGAAAGAAAGAAAGAAAGAAAGAAAGAAAGAAAGAAAGAAAGAAAGAAAAAGAAAGAAAGAAAGAAGAAAGAAAGGGAGGGAGGGAGAGAGGGAGGGAAAGGAAAGGAAAGAAAAGGAAGGAAGGAAGAAAGGAAGGAAGGAAGGAAGGGAAAGAAAAAGAAAGAAAGAGAAAGAACTAAAGAAAGAGAGAAAGAAACAGAAAGAGGAATGCCCTCTTCAAGGAGAACCACAAACTACTGCTCAAGGAAATAAGAAAGGACACAAATAGATGGAAAAACATTCCATGCTCAAGGTTAGGAAGAATCAATGTCATGAAAACGGTCATACTGCCCAAAGTAATTTATCGATTCAATGCTATCCCATCAAGCTACCATTGACTTTCTTCACAGAATTGGAAAAAAAAAAATCTTAAACTTCATATGGAACCAAAAAAGAGCCTGCATAGCCAAGAAAAGTCAAGAAAATCCTAAGCCAAAAAAAAAAAAAAAAAAACAAAGCTGGACGCATCATGCTACCTGACTTCAAACTATACTACAAGGCTACAGAAATCAAAACAGCATGGTACTGATACCAAAACAGAGATATAGATCAATGGAACAGAATAGAGACCTCAGAAATAAAAACCACACTTCTACAGCTATTTGTTCTTTGAAAAACCTGACAAAAACAAGCAATGAGGAAAGGATTCCCTGTTTAATAAATGCTGTTGGGAAAACTACCAGCCATATGCAGAAAGCTGAAAATGGATCCCTTCATTACACCTTATACAAAAATTAACTCCAGATGAATTAAAGATTTAAATATAAGATATAACACCATAAAAACCCTAGAAGAAAACCTAGGCAATACCATTCAAGACATAGGCATAGGCAAGGACTTCATGACTAAAACACCAAAAACAATGGCAACAAAAGCCAAAATAGACAAATGGGATCTTATTAAACTTAAGACCTTCTGCACAGCAAAAGAAACTATCATTAGCATGAACCGGCAAGCAACAGAATGGGAAAAAGTTTTTGCAATCTACCCATCTAACAAAGGGCTAACATCCAGAATCTACAAAGAATTTAAACAAATTTACAAGAAAAAAACAACCCCATTAAAAAGAGGGCAAAGGGTATGAACAGACCCTTCTCAAAAGAAGACATTTATGTAGCCAACAAACATAATCATCACGGATTATTAGAGAAATGCAAATCAAAACCACTTTGAGATACCATCTCACACCAGTTAGAATGGCCATCATTAAAAAATCAGGAGAAAACAGATAATGGAGACACTGTTGGTGGGAGTGTAAATTAGTTCACCATTGTGGAAGACAGTGTGGCAATTCCTCAAGGATCTAGAACTAGAAATACCATTTGACCCAGCAATCCCATTACTGAGTATATACCCAAATGATTATAAATCATTCTATTCTAAAGACACATGCACACGTATGTTTATTGTGGCACTGTTCACAATAGCAAAGACTTGGAACCAACTTAAATGTCCATCAATGATATACCGAATAAAGAAAATGTGGCACATATATACCATGGAATACTATGCAGCCATAAAAAAGAATTAGTTCATGTCTTTGCAGGGACATGGATGAATCTGGAAACCATCATTCTCAGCAAACTGACGCAAGAACAGAAAACCAAACACTGAATGTTCCCACTCATAAGTGGGTGTTGAACAATGAGGACACATGAACACAGGGAGGGGAATATCACACACCAGGGCCTGTGGGAGCATGGAGGGCTAGGGGAGGGATAGCAGGGGTTGGGGGTATTGGGGAGGGCTAGCATTAGGAGAAATACCTAATGGAGATGACAGGGTAATGGATGCAGCAAACCACCATGGCATATGTATACCTATGTAACAAACCTGCACGTTCTACATATATATCCCAGAACTTAAAGGATAATAATACAAAAAATATATAAAAATAAAATAGCACAAAAAGGAATCCCTAAATAATTATTCACTGTTCCAAGTACTGTTCCAACATCCTACACAGATGAGTGTCCAAACAAATAATATAAATTGTCAATATCCAATTCTGTTCAGATATTAAGAGAAGGATATAGGTAACACAAAAGTGGGATCTATAACATTTGGAGAGATAACATCATCTATTCTAACACACGTCAAACAAAGGAAATAAATATAAGATACAATCATTTCAGAGTATAGTAGGAATGGAAAGGAAAAATGATACCATGTGGAAAATAGATTAAAGATAATACTTTGGGAGTTTGATTTCACTATTCCAAAAACAAAATAAATTTTAATAAAACTGATCCAATGTATCTAAAATATAACAAAAGATATGAAATCTAAAACGAAAGATTCAGAACTAGTTATTAGGTAAGAAATAAGATGCAACAGTTATTTACTAAACAAATAAATTCAATGGAAAATAATCCAATTGCAGAACTTAACTTGGAATATATACAATATTACTAGATAATATATACAGTAAAGCGATGAGGAAGACATTTTAAGCAAAATCATAAAAAGAAAAGTGAAATGAAAGGGAAGAAATAACTTAGAAGGTGATGGATATGGAGGATAAGCATATGAGGGCAGACAAATAGCTACCTGATATGTCTAAACAAGAGACGTGACCAAATGAAGCAGAATCTATTCAGAAGTAAAAGAACCTTATGGGAAAATGAGACTAAATCTATAACTGAACAGGTCTTCCATATTAGGAAATAAAAAATCCACAAATACTAAGACATGTCTTCTTGATGATAGTCTTTAATTTCAAGAGTCAAGAAGAAAACCTTAGTAGGTAGAAAAAAGGTAAATGATCTACCAATAAAAGAAAAAAATATGACTGTTCTAAACATTCTCAATAACCTGAAATTTCTACGAAGTTTTGATGGGAAAAATCACTTACAAAATTAATTTATTAAGTCTAGTTATTAATAATCTATGAAGGAATTAAATAGGCAATCTTAGATATTCAGGGAATATAAAATTATTTTACACACACACGCACACTCATACAGATACACATACACACTCACTTACACACACTTAGACCAATCTAACAAAACAATAGATTCACATAAGGAACAACAGATTCACATTAAAAATCTGTTATTAACAGTCTAGAGGGGATAGACGCAGTGGTTCACATCTGTAATCCCAGCACTTTGGGAGGCCAAGGCAGGCGAATCACCTGAGGTCAGGAGTTGGAGACCAGCCTGGCCAACATGGTGAAACCTCATCTCTACTAAAAATACAAAAATTAGCTGGGTGTGGTTTTGGGTGCCTGTAATCCCAGCTACAAAGCTGAGGAAAGCTGAGGCAGGAGGATTGCTTGAAACCAGGAGGCTGAGACTGCAGTGAGCTGAGATTGCAACATTGCGCACCAGCCTGAGTGACAAGAGTGAAACTCTGTCTCGAAAATAACAACAAAACAGTCTAGAGGGAAACGGAATAAATACAAACATAAATTTATTTTAAATATTGATAGAATTTTAAAAAGCAAATTGCTATAGTATTGTAAAAGTTAACGCTACAAACAAATAATTTAAAAAATAATAGTAATAGAATTAAATAACAGATTAGCACTGAAACCCAAGGTCATGTTGCTGAAAAAGGAAAAAGTAAGTGGAGAATGCTATTATCTTTTGGGAAAACGGAGGAATTTAACATCTGTTATTTAATTTCAGATGTTTACAAACTGGGAAAAGCATAAAATATACACTCCAGCTTATTATTTGAACTCATCAAATAATAATTAGTTGAACTGAAAACTTGCTGCCCACTTAACAATTTAGTAAGAGCAGGGGGAAGAGATTGACGAACAAATGACACAGAAAAATTTAGTATATAATAGAATCAACAAAGAAATTTAAGGCAAACATAAATAACAAGGAAAACATCTAAACTTATTGCTATAATTTAAATGTCTTCTTCAGAACTCATGTTGAAATTTAATATCTAGTATTACGAGTTGGGACCTTTAAAAGTGACTAGGTCATGAGGGCTTTGCTCTCATGAATAATTAATGCCATTATCAAGGGGCTAAATTAATGATCATAGGAGCTCCACTCTTTTTTCCTCACTCTGTCTTCAGTGCGCTTGCCATCTTTTGCCCTTTCTCACTATATTATGCCCTCCTGCCATGTTACGTTCTACCAAGATGCCCCTTACCAGTTTTTGTGCAGCCCCTAGATGTTGGACTTCCTAGTTTCCAAAATCAAAGCCAAATAAGTTTTCTTTATAAACTATATATAGTAGGATTAAATATATAATATAGTGGGATTAAAAAGGGTTTTTTTTTAATTTAGTATTTCCCAACATCGGCAAATGAAAATTTTAGATCATAAATCTGCCAAGTAAACCAGCTTCATACATTGGAATGTAAGTCTAAAAACAATGAGAAGACTTGAAAGATTTCAAGCAGGAGCTTGACCTAATAAGATTTGCGTTTCTACAGAATAATTCTGGAGGCAGTGATGAGAATGAATTCAATCAGCGTTTCCAATTTCAGGACTACTAACATTTTGGATTGCATCATTCTTTACTGGGTGGGGGGCAGGGGGGCTGTTCTGGGCATCGCAGAATGTTTGGCAGTAGCCCTGACTTCTACCTAGTAGATGTCAGTAGCACCCCCAGCTAGTTATGAAACCGAAATGACAATCAAATACCCTAATACTCAGACACATTTAGAACCTGATGAAACAATAATTGCCCCAACTGGGAAAAATTGCCCCAACTGGGAAACACTGCATGAGAAGGAATCAAGGAGGTGTGAGAAGACTGGAGAGCAGGCTGTTGAATGGAGCAGACAAAAGGTAACGCATACTTACATTCCAAGGTGGAAGTGTAAATAGGGGACACTGAATAAATATGAATGCTCAAAAGTGAAAGAAAGCTCATAATCATCCCTTGAATGTTGGATATGGGAGGTAAAGAGGAATTGGATATTAACCCTGGAGTTTTTGCTTAATTTATGTGGATTAATAATTTTAAAATGGACTATAGGACAATAAGCAGATACATGGAGGAAAGATTTCAGTTTTGCTTTGGACTTGTTGACTCAAGTGTTTGTGAAATATTCAAGAAATGATAAATGTAAATGATGATAATCTGATTTGTGGAATTTCATATGCTGGTTTTGTTTCTTTTTCTGATTTTCTCTACTGTTTTATTTATCAAAGCATAAATTTTCTGAAAATGTATAATTCATATGATCAGAAAGTCATTACAACGTTTTCCAGTTTGAAAAAGTTATTATGCAATTAATTTTATGATCACAAATAATATGTTTTAAAAGCACACCCCCTTTAACCTTGTCTTTTTTCTGTAATATTGTTTATGAGATATTAATGCACTTTTACATTTCTGGAGAAATTTTACATGCAATATATACCAAATGTATGTGCATTCTTTATTTTCTAGAACTTCAATGTTTATATCTACTTAATGCTAATATTAATGTTTGCTTAGTAGACAAATATCATTCAAACTGATTATTTGCTTAATATACATGCCCTAAAAGGTCAAATTGATTTTAATCTTTTATATTTTTATTTAATTCATAAAGTTAAGTTTGAATTTCCAACTTTTGATCCACTTGACAATATGGATTAAAAAAATCTAATCCATATGTTTCTATGATGAAGTATAGAAACACTCATTTTTTCATGTTTTTGAAGAGAAAAACAACCAGTAGTAAATAAGGTTTGCCCCAAACACCACATGTTCTCACTTGTAAGTAGGAGCTAAACAATGAGAACACATGGACACGGGGAGGGGAACAACACACACTCCGGCCTGTCAGGAGGGTGAGCATCAGAATAAATAGCTAATGCACATGGGGCTTAATACCTAGGTAATGGATTGATAGGCGCAGCAAACCACCATGGCACACATTCACCTATGTAACAAATCCACACATCCTTCACATGTATCCCAGAACTTAAAATAAAATAAATAAAATAAGGTTTAATTTTCTATAATTAATGCCAGTATACAGCACTGCAATATCATGTTTTTAGTTTTGCATTAGCAAAGTGAATTCCAGGAATAGGAAGGAAACGAATTCACATGTCAGCAATTCAAATTCTTCTGAATTTTCTGCATTGTGAGCATAAGGATCTCCAGTCAGAAAAATTTTCATTTGTTTTTCTGGACTTCCTTTATTTTCAGTCTGGCTTAGGTAGATAGTAAATATTTTTGACAAGAACTTGGTTGGAAAATACTTTGTAGATACTTCTATTGTATTTTCCTCCAAGGAGTAGATGGACCCTTTCAGGTTACCAGGATCTACAGCACTGATGACATAATTAATGAAAAGTCACTGAATTGTGCAAAGGTCCAAAAAAGGCCAAGAAGCCAACAGTTCCAGCTCACCATTCAGCACTTTTTCTTCAGACATTCCTTGCTCTAATTGTGGTCTAATTCAGCTTGGCACCTGGGGAAGTGATCATTCTGCCAATGAGACTTTCCTGTTCACATACCTTATGTTTCCTCAGAGATGTTTGTCTTATCACAGCAGCTTATTGCATGCACTTTTGTTTTAACAATCAGTATCAAAACTGGTATTAGATAATATTGTGGACATAGTCATCACTTTGGCTGCCTCTAAATGTGAGCACTCGGAATGCAGATACGTGTTTTATCAGGTGTGTATCTTTTGGTCAAGCCTCAGTACAGATACATTTTCAACATGTACATAGAATTTAGTGGTTATGCTGCATTAATTACCAAGGAGGGTGCTGGGAAGATGGTTTATTCTGTCAAATAAGAGCTCTGAGCTAAATTATCCACTGCTAATTTATTAGGGCTACCAATGTATAATCATCGTTGATCTGGTAAGTGAGACGACAATTACCTTGAAAAGTAAGAATCTTAGTGCTAAGAAAATCAACAGATGAGCTTTGAAGGGGTGAGTGTGTCAGAGATACAGTTTAGTAATGAAAAAAACAAAAAACAAACAAACAGAAAAAACCATGAGTGCACAATTTACTTCTTACAGGGCCAACATTGTTTAAGGAATTAGAATTATAAATTATTATTGAATCAGAATGGTACAAATGGTTAATTTTAATGACGCCACCCTAACTGAAATGTTAGTAGGTAAAAGATGTGGAGAGGACAAACATAAAACCATATAAAATGCATACTTATGTTTCCATTATTTTCCCATTGAACTATTTTCCATTACATTACACAGCAACATATTACTCATGTGAAATCTAAGATATCTACATAACATTTTTATATGTGGAGGCAAATTTTGAAATTATAGCCATACTCATGGCCTAATTACTTTATAAAAATATTGGTTATCTCTAGATTTTAAATCAATATTAATTGGAAAAAAACAATTTATCGGAAAAATTTATTGGAGCAATAATTTTTAAAACCATATTATTGGAAAAAAAAACTCAACTTTTTTGTACCTGCATTCATGTTGGTCTCTGCCTTTGGGCTTTCTGTAAGCCTGGGAAAAATGCATGAAGTTAGACTCTCATTTTATTTTCATTAAAATCAGTCACTTTTTAATTGGTGGAAAAAAATACCAAACAACACTTGGGGATTCCTGCTGAAAATTCTGTCTTGAGACCATGGCTTACCCACACTGGCAAAGATATTATTATTAATTTAGTTCTGGAATGGTTGTGCAACCACATTCATAAAATCTAAAATGAACACATTGATATTTTTTTTCTGTTTTCCACTGTCAGTATTATTGAAAATGTTCAAAAGGTAAAGGCCATGTTGCCCAGTATCATTGTAGAAAATGTGATTGATGGAAGAGCTGGAAGGGAAAAGACATAATTTGGTATAAGGATACAAATATGCATTTCTGAGTCATGTTCAAAAATACTTGTGTAATAAGTGAAATTGCTTTTTAATTAGAAATTTAAAAAGTAATATACAAAACAAATGTAATTGTATATAGAGACTGAAACTATGACAACAGATTTAGTTGATCTTAACTAGAAATTCAATTAAGTGATAAAAGGCAATACAGCCATCTTTATTTGGCAATATGTTGGAAATTTATTGACATTTTGCTTCTTTTTCCTTTTTTTTTTTTTTTTTTGCTTTTAACTTTGCAGCTTTTGTTCTATAGAGGCAAAACTTCTAATTCTAGAAACTAAAGAGCTTGTTCACAGTAATTGTTGGCATTTCAGAAGCAGCTCAATTAATCATGACATTGTTTTCCCCATGCAAAAGATGAACAAATTAAGGAATAAGACAAAAAAGTTATTGAGAGTGAAGATCTTCAGAAATCATATGTATTGATAATAAAACTGATACTGGTGAATGTGCCTTTGATACATAACTACAACAGCTTCCTCAAGGCAGCCTAGAATTGGACAATCCAACCCCCAACTCAGAGGCTGAACCAAGCCCCTGCAGAAGTCTCTATGTGGAACCAATCTCTGTTAAGCTTACTTCAAGGTAGGGAGGGCTAGATGTGCTTTCTACAGGAAGGCTGACTCTGGAGAGAAGGGTGGGGAAAGACAGAGGACATATGCCCCATTCTTCCAGACTCAACAATGAGGGAACTCATGCTACCACCCTGTGGAGAAGTAAATGTTAAGATCCAAGTTTAGGAGCATTTAGAAAAAATATTATTCTATATGAAAACCGTCATGGAAGCTTTCTTTCCACCCAAAATGAATATATGGAAACTAAAGTTCACAGAAATACTAAAAAAAGTCTAAAGCAGCATTTACACTGCACAAGAGCACCAAATGCTTAGAGGGACTTTGTATCTTTCTTCAAGAACATTAATTTATAGGAGCTCAGAAACCAGATTCTATTACATGACCAAAGTTTAATGAAAATATTGTGGGCACATTTGATATAGTTTGGATGCCTATCCCCCCAAATCTCATGTTGAAATGTGATCCCCAATGTTAAAGATGGGGTCTGCTGGAAGGTGTTTGGGTCTTGGGGGGTGAATCCCTCATGAGTGACTTGGTGCTCTCCCTGTGGTAATAAACAACTTTCCACAGGATTTCATTATTAAAAAGAGCATGGGACCTCCCCTCTACCCCTTGGTCTCTCTTGCATGTGACACACTTGTTCTCCCTTCACCTTCCACCATAAGTAAAAACTTCCTGAGGTCTCACCCAAAGTTGAGCAGATGATATTGTCATGCTTATACTCCCTGCAGAACTGTGAGCTAAATAAAGAAATGCCTTTGTGGATTACTGGCCCTGAAGTCACAGACCTGAACAGGCCATTGGTTCTATATGTTGGTTGTTACAGGGTAACTTTTAAAGACATATTGATATTGTTTGGCTATGTCCCCACTCAAATCTCATCTTTAATTAATTGTAGTTTCCATAATACCCATGTATTGTGAGAAGGACCCAGTGGAAGATAATTGAATCATGGTGGTAAATACGTCTCATGAGATCTGATGGTTTTATAAAGGGAAACCTCTTTCATTTGGCTCTCATTCTCTCTTGCCAGCTGCCATGTATGACGTGCCTTTTGCCTTCTGCCATGATTATGAGGTCTCCCCTTACATTCATTACCCTGAGTAAGAAGAGAAATCCAAGAATAACTGAGATTTTTTTTCTACCTGACCTTGGTAGGATAGAGTGCTTAATAGGGAAATTAACTTTATATATGGAAAAGAAAGAGACGTATTGTTTTTTGCTTGCTTGAATTTGTTGTCTGACATTGACATCTATACAAAGTTCCAAGTGCTCATTCTTTCATTATGATACTAACTGACATTCATTTGTAGAACCTGAGAGATTGATATTTATTTATATAACAGCATAATAGGGAGAGCTGTATACCAAAAATCAGAAAGGTTGTATTTAAGTCTCACTATCATTGTTCATTATATGGTTTAGGTAGATCATACCTTCTAGTCTGTAATAATTCTTAGACAACTATCCTAAGAGCTTGTTTTGAAAGAAATAAGCAGGGAATTTCTAAATTGTTTCTAAACAATGCTAATTCCTAGAATTATTATAATGATAATGATTGGGGGTATACACAAAACCATTACATTGTATATAGGTATAATTGAAGGAAGATAAGAAAATAAAAATTTCTATATCATAAAGACATAATTTACTGTCTTTATAATGATTCAATGCTATAAATCTTCTCACTTTAAAAATAAATCCAGCTATTACTGTATCTCGTTAGAGACCACAGTCTGCTATACACTTTACTTCCATTCTACAAGAAAAGGACTACGTATCAAATGCCTTAGTAGACAATGTGGAGAAGTAAACCTCCTGAAGAAGATCCGTCAATGATTTTAGTTTGAGAATATTACCTGATGATCAGGAAAGATGCCTTTGTGCTATAATCTCTCCAAGCTTCAATTTCAACTCTGTCATATGGTGACACTTTCTACTGCAGCAAAGATGAGATAAGAAACAGTGGTTTGTGTAACACGTTGTGGGAACTGAGAAGAGGAGAATGTAGTTCTACTGAGATGATAAGGAAGGCTTCTAAGAGAAGTGATACTTGATTGGTAGTCTTTCAAATGAACAAGAAAAAGGATAGGATGTTTTAGGCAGAAGAGAGATATGTACAGCACCTTAGGCATGAGATAACTTGACATAATCATGAAATCTCCATGCAGGAGTGGCTAGAGATCAGGGTGTGTGTATTGCAGTATGGAAGTTGAGTCTGAAATGATGACTCGGGCTAAAGATGATGCCCTTTCTATGATATACTGAAGAGTTTACGGTTGATTCTGTAAAGCAGCGGAATTCTGAAGGATTTTCAAATCAGAGCTTATAATCTTGACCATAATAGTTTTCTAAGAAACTAAGCAAATGTGATGCCAAAAGCTTTTCATGCCCCTTCACTACCTTGTCTTCCTGCTTTAAGTTCAGCTACAGAATCCAGGATGTCCAAAATTGGAGATCAGTTGTTACCCTAATAGAAACCTAAATGTACAAAGACAAGACAGTGGATTGGTCAATATGTGGATCCTTCTTTTTTAAACGTATAGCCTACATGCCTTGCTTTTGTTCCTTAACCTTTGTTGTCAATTTTTAGTGGATCCATACTGGATTATTTACATTCCATCAAGTTCATTCCAGCTTCAATGCCTGCCTTGTCCCCTAAGTCCTATCTGTGTTGACTCACTGACTCATTTTGCCAAGGCACCCTCTTTCCGGTTAGTTCATCTGCTTCCAGCAACCCGGTTTTCATTATTTTTATTTATTCATTTTTATTATACTTTAAGTTCTGGGATATATGTGCAGAATGTCCAGGCTTGTTACACAGGTATCCACGTGCCATGGTGGTTTGCTGCACCCATCAACCCATCATCTACATTAGGTATTTCTCCTAATGCTATCCCTCCCCAAGCCCCTGACCCCCTGACAGGCCTCGGTGTGTGATGTTCCCTTCTTTGTGTCCATGTGTTCTCATTGTCCAACTCCTACTTATGAGTGAGAACATGTAGTGTTTGGTTTTCTGTTCCTGTGTTAGTTTGCTGAGAATGATGATTTTCAGCTTCATCCATGTCCCTACAAAGAACACGAACTCATCCATTTTTATGGCCACATAGTATTCCATGGTGTATATGTGCCACATTTTCTCTATCAGCCTGTCACTGATGGGCATTTGGGTTGGTTCCAAGTCTTTGCTATTGTGAATAGTGCTGCAATAAACATACGTGTGCATAGTGGAGTGATTCCTCAAGGATCTAGAACCAGAAATACCATTTGACCCAATAATCCCATTACTGGTATATACTCAAAGGATTATTACTCTACCTATTTCATTATTTTCTAAGCATAAATAACTCTTAAATTTATCACCTACATGGATTTGCATTCCACATTTTCCCTCAGGCTTCTTACTCAAAGAACCTTTCTTGAATTCCAAAGCTCTTATGTTCCCAGATCCTGGTGTAATGAGCAGTCTTATCAAGGTCACTTCTTCCACTAAGAAAAGCCAAATTTTCACACTCTTCCAGGCACTCAGTTCAAAGGAAGAAATGTCAAAACGTTTCTTCAGATCAAAAACCAATAACATATCCTCCTTGAGTTTATGTTTAAAAATAATTTAAAGTGTCTTGATCAAAAGTAGTGCCAATATACTCTTTGTTTATAGTTAAAAGTAGTTTTAAAATCCTCAAGAGACCAGCTGTAATGTGAGCAAATTTCATCCTGTATTTTCTTTCACATTTATATTTGACAGGTAGAATATGTAGCCTATCTCCTTACCCAGATGGTCATGGAATTCATGTTACCATATGCCCCTTCAATAACTGTGCTGCCAATAGAAGCATGGTGGGATGGTAGCTGTCTATTGCAGCTTGGGTGTGGGAACACCTTTGAACCTTGTCATCCCTTATTAATCACCATGTTTAGCTTGAAAAATGTTGGACTTTTACCAAGTTGCAGCAACCAATATTAAATGGGATGAAACTCATCATCTTTTCTTCCCCTGATTTTTGTCTCATAACATAAAAATCAATTTAAAAGAAGCTCACTTTTGTTCCCTACAGGATGAAGCTCAATTTAAGTTTTATATTTTTCACTTAAAATGTGATATACCTTCTTAAAGAAATGCTATACTTTGATTATTAAAATATAACCTGTTTATAAAATCTGGACCATAATATTTTAGTGGAGCAGATTTATGATTTAAAATGTAGAAAAACAGCAAGAGAAATATTTAGCAAAAGAAAAAACCCATAGGTACTTTGATCTGTCAGTTCAATTTCTAGAATTATCAAGTACTACAATTACACTTACCTAGCCACCAAATAACATGCACAAGAATATTACTCCCACTCAAGCACAACAATGAGCATTAACAAGGGGCCAGCTAAATGTATTATGTTGCATTCATACAAGGGATAAAAGTTAACTACTTAAAAGAATGGACCAACACTGCGAGTACAAGTAGGAAAAACTACCGAGATATATAGTCAAGTAAATGCAGTTGATCCTCATCATTCACGGAGTCCAAATTCGTGAATTCACCTATTCACTAGAATTTATTTGTAACTCCAAAAGTAATATTCACAGAACTTTTGCAGTGACTCTCTACACATACATAGAGCAATGAAAAACCGGGGCTGCCCATGAACATGTTCCCAGCTGATGTCAAGGAAGGTAACTGACTTCTTATTTCAGTGTTCATATTGTAGCCAAGTTTCCTTCTCAGGGTCAATTGAGTGCCGCATTTTTTCATTGTCATGCTTTTTATTGGTGATTTTGATTTCCTCTTTACAATGACCCCCAAGTGTAATGCTGAAATGCTGGTTACTATTACTAAGCACAAGAAGGCTTGTGAGGTACCTTAAGGAGAGAATATGTGTATTAATTAGCTTCATTCAGGCATGGGTTATAGTGTCCTTGGCAGTGAATTCAGTGTTAATGAATTAATAATATATGTTAAGTAAGATGTCTTTAAACAGGAAGATACACAAAACAAGGTTATATATTGATCATTGATGAAAGGATGACTTAAATGCTCATAGGAACCTAATCTTGTATTTCCCCCAGAAGCAATGGTTCATTATTTGTTAACTCAGCATTAGTTGCAACTTTATTACAGAACATAACTACAACAAATAATACAAATTGCCTGTGTTTAGCTACAGAACAATGTGTGTGATATGTTGCTCTTATGTCCAAGGGAAATAAAGAAAAACATATATAATATATATATAATATATTATATTACATGAAAAATTATCTCAATCTTCAATATCTATCAATCACCTATATATCTATATATAATATATTACAATTATATAATTATAATATATAATATATGTCTATATATCGATCATCAATATATATGAATCACCATTGAAAAGCATAAAAATGAAATATAATATATAATATATTATAATTATATAATATATGTCAATATATATCAATCAATATGTATCACCTATGTATCTCTATATAATACATTA